>VZQC01003371.1:1273178-1317914 GCA_009823505.1 Rhizomys pruinosus
AAAAAAAAAAGAATATATAAACTACTCAAAAAACAAAGAAGAAGACAAATGACTTACTCAAAAGATGGAGTAAGAGCTGAACAGAGACTTCACCAGTAAGGAAGTAAAGATGGCTGAGAAACATCTTAAAAAGTGTTCGACATCATTAATAATTAAGGAAATGCAAATTAAAACCACTCTGATATCATCTCACTCCAATACGACTAGCTAAGATCAAGAAAACAAAAGACAAAAGATGTTGGAGAGGTTGTAGGTAAAAGGGAACACTCATCCACTGCTGGTGGGAATGTAAACTTTTACAACCACTATGGAAAGCAGTGTGGAGAACCCTTAAAAGCCTCAGGGGGGCTGGAGAGATGGCCTAGCGGTTAAGAGCGCCGACCGCTCTTGCAGAGGACCCGGGTTCGATCCCCAGCACCCACATGGCGGCTGAGAACCGTCTGAAACTCCAACTCCAGGAGAACTCCAGCTCCAGGGGAGTCCGACGCCCACTTCTGACCTCCACGGCATTGCACGACACGGGTGCACAGACTTGCATGCAGACAGTACATTCGTACACATACAGAAATAAATAAAAAATTAATAAAAAAATTAAAAAAAAATGTGCCTAAATGTGAATTTCCCAACATTCCAATTACCGATGTCTAAAGAAAGTATTTAAACACCCCAAAGGAACTATTCTTACAATTAATTCACCTTAAATATAAAAGCAAGTACAGATTAACAGGAAAACGTTGAGATAGGTATGCAATTTTAAATCTAGGGGAATCAGTGATGGGTTAGTGAAAGTCATTTCAGAGAAAGCTGACAAATAAAGAGTACCAAGAACATTGAGGGAAATTTGAAAATTGTTAAAGGTCAAATATGTAAGATGGCATAACAAGACTAACACACAAGAAGACATAGTGAAACCTAAAATGCATGCATCTCACTATAGACAATAAAAATATTACAGTGGCCAATCTAGACTCACAAGAAAAAGAATAGAAGATTCCATAATTATAATACTTTACATATTATAATTGCACACTTTAGTTGGAGATTTCAATCCCCTTCTTTCAGTAATTAGTGCACCCAGCATGCAGTAAATCAGGTGCTAGACAATTGAACTGAGGTTCATCATCAATTAAAGGAATCTAATTGACATCCATAAGGCATCTCACACAACAAATGCAGAATACACCTTCCCAAGTTCACAGGAATCATTCATCTGAGGTAGATCACAATCTGAGCTGCAAACCCACTGAACAAACTTAAGAGGATAGATAAGCGGCCGAGTCCTGTTCAAAACACAATGGACTGAAAGTAGAATCAATGATAGAAGAAAGATGGAAAATTGCCTCAAATTTGGAGATAAACATATTTCTACATAATATTCAAATCAAAATGAAATCTGGAAATTTTCAAAATATATTTCATACTGCATGCTGATATATGAGGAAACTTCACTGGTGAAAGCTGAGGGATATATTAGGTAGCATTCTCTCTACCCTCAGTTCCACTATGCTCCAGGATCCTTAGGTTCAGAAGTTTCACTGCAGATATGTCATTTAAGGCTAGGCATCTCTCAGATGTATATTCTCTGGGTATAATCAGTCATGTAACTTTGTGGAACTTTGCCTAGGTCTGTTGAAAAAAGAAGCTCCTTGGTTGAGTTATGTGCAGTACACTTGTCTGTAAATATAAGGATACATATTTAGCATACAGTAAAAATTTTCATTTGTCTAGAGCTATGAAAAAGTTAGGGTTTTGTCTAGGATCTATTACATCTCCAGCCCTGGATATCTGGCTATTTTCAGTGTTACCCATGAATTCCCTCCCTTTGAGAAGGCTTTAAGTCAATTAGATATCTTTTGATTAATCCCTAGATAAAAATGCCATTACTGCACAAATAGAGACAGTTTGTGTGCCAGTCATTGTGTTTATTAGGTTTTACAGCTGGGTTGTAGCATTTATTGAGTTTCTCCCTTAGCAGCTTGCATATTATCCTTTAGAACTGAGAGTCTTCATTTGATCAACTTGATTGAACATACAAGCCCCCCCCAGCTGGATGGTGGGACCCATGAGCTGTGTGGGTTTGGGCACAACTGCTTGCAAATTGGTTTTACATGAAGGATGCTTGTACTCACAAATTATCACTTGAATAAATAAGATATTTGGAATAATTGTGTTTATGTAATAATGATAAAGACGATTGGATATGGGTCATACAGGCATTTTCAACACATAATCAGTACAGGGGAGCATATAGCACACGCATTTAGAAAAGAAGAACACGCGTGCCACGGAGGGAAAAAAAAGAGGGGAAGGGAAAAGAAGAGAAAAAAAAGAAGGGGAAGGGGAGAAAAAGAAGGAAAAAAAAGGAGAAAAAGAGAAAAGAAAAAAAGAAGAGGAGAAAAAAGAGGGAAAAAAAAAGGGGAGAAAAAAGAAGGGGAAAAGGGAAAAAAGGGGAAGAGGAGATAAGAAAAAGAAAAAAAAAAAGGAAGAGAAAGAAAGGGGAAAAAGAATGAAGGAAAAAAAAAGGAAAAAGAGGAAGAAGAGAAAAAGGGAGAACAAGAGGAGGAAGGAAAGAAGGAAAAAGAGGAGAATGAGAGAAAGGAGAACAAAAGCAGAGGGTGAAGAAGGAGGGAAAAAGAAAGGGGGGGGGGGAGGGGGGGGGGGGGGGGGGGGGGGGGGGGGGGGGGGAGGGGGGGGGGGGGGGGAGGGGGGGGGGGGGGGGGGGGGGGGGGGGGGGGGGGGGGGGGGGGGGGGGGGGGTGGGCGGAAGGGAAGAAGAGAAAAAAGAGAAGAGGAAAAGAAGGGAAAGAAACTAAAGAAATAAAAGACGCAGCCGGATTAAAATAAGGAAGAGAGCATGATGACAGTAAGAAGCAATAATCAGGGGTAAGAAAGGAACCACAAACAAGGAAAGGAGCAAAAGCAGCCGAGTACAAAAGAGCACAACACCTGAGACAAACCGCCAAGCTACTGATAGAAGAAGAGCAACAAGCCCTTAATTAGAGAAGGACAACAGCATCCTGGTTAGAAGAAGTCATCAAGCATGCCTCAAGGAGAGAAGGCCAGGATCGGGGTAGAAGAAGGAGCAAAGCACTGAAAGAGGCACAGAAGCTCCGAGTACAAAAGGAAGCCCAAGCATCCAATGACAAAAGGAGCACCGAGCTCCTGATTACAGAAAGCACCAGCACATTTTGAAAAAAGGATGCCAGGCATCCTGTTAGAAGAAAGGCGCCTAATCTGTATAAAGAGTGCAACCTAGCGCCTGATGACAATTAGGTGAGCAAACCACACCTGATGACCAAGAATTGAATCAGCAATCACATGATGACAAAAAGTAGCCCAACGGATCCTTATATAAAGAGTCACCAAGAATCCTGATTACGAGAAAGGAGCAACAATCATCCTGATTACAAGAAAAGAACAACAAGCATCCTTATGAGAAGAAAGGACAACAACTCCTGATACAAAAAGGACCCGATACACCTGATTAGAAGAAAGGACGCCAAGCATCCTGATTAGCATAAAGGAACACCAAGCATCCCGATTACAACAAAGGAATACCAAAAATCCTGATTACAATAAAGGAGAGCCAAGCATCCTGATTAGAAGAAGGTAGCACCAAGCATCCTGATGGCAGGAAAGGAGCGGCCAGCACCTGAGGAAAGAAAGGAGCCCAAGACCTGATCCTGAACCTAAAAATAAAAAAAAAGAGCACCAAGCATCTTGATGACAAAAAAGGAACAAAAATGATCCTGATTATAAGAATGGAGTACCAAGTATTCTGATTACAATAAAGGAGCATTAAGCATCCTCATTAGGAGAATGAGCACCAAGGATCCTGGTTTTAAGAAAGGAGCACCAATCATGCTGATTAGAGGAAAGGGGCACCAAGCCTCCTTATGAAAGGAAAGGAGCACCACATCCTGATTAGAATAAGGAGCACCAAACATCCTAATTACAAGAAAGGAACACCAAACATCCGATTGAAGAAAGATTCCAAGCATCCTGATTACTATAAAGGAGCGCCAAGCATCGTGATGACAATAAAGGAATACCAATCATCATGATGACAAAAAGTACACGCAGCATCCTGATTAGAGAAAGACCCAATCATTCTGACTACAGATAAATCGAACACAAGCAATCCTTAATGACAGAAGTACCCAATGATCCTGATTTATTAATGGACACCAAGCCTCCTATGAAGAAAGCATCACCAGCATCCTGATCAAAAAGCACCAAGTACCTGATTATAAGCAAGAGCAACCAACATCTGATGACAGAGGACCCCAAGGATCCTATATAGAAGAAGAGCGCCAGCATCTGACGAACACAAAAACACAAGCATATTGATGACGAGACGGACAACCAAGCATCCGGATCTATAATAAAGTACACCAAGCTCCTGATTAGAAAAAAGGATAACCAACTTACCTAAATATCAAGAAAGGGCACCCAGGATCCTGTTATAATAAAAGGAGATCAACAAGTTTCGATTACGAGACAAGCACAAAGCAGCCTGCTAGAAGAAGGTGCCCAAGCACCTGGATAGAGAAAGGAGGGCAGCAGCTGATGTTAGGAAAGGAGCACCAAGCATCCTTTTTACAAGAAAGGAGCACCAGCCATCCTGATAGAAGAAACCCCCCCCCCCCCCTCCATCCCTCCTCTCCTTCTTGTCCTTACTTCTTCCGTTTTTACATCGTAGCTCATCTTTCTTCTTCTTTTTTTTTTTTTGTTTTTTCATTTTTTTTAACACTCTCTTNTTGTTTTTCATTTTTATTGATTTTTGTACATTTCATATAATATATCCTACAATTAAATTTAGACACCGGCTAATACGACCTAAAGTCTGACCCCTATACTCCTCTAACAGTTCTCATGCATTCTTGTCAATGCAATGCGTTGCTTATCCTCTAATCAAAAGAATTAATACCTCCACGATCAAATCCCTGTGCTCCATAAATTCCCCTACTGGAGTCTGGTCAGCCTATCTAGAGCTGCTCTCTTACAGAAGATCTACTCCCGACCATCCCACAGTAATCAATTGCCAGTAGATCCTCTGTTAAGATTGGGGTCTGCTACCCATATCCATATCACTGTGGGGCTTTTGGGGTCTAGAGCTTCTACATGGGTCCTGGTTATTGCTGTATCATTGATAGCAAGTTCATTACGCAAGATCCCGAGAGGCTGGAGCCTCTGTTTTTTATGACATGTGGAGCATCACAATCTTTCCACTTCTTCCTCTCCAATGGTCCCTAAGGCACGAGTGTGCAGGGGGTTTATTAATTTGTTAGTTGTAACCAGGGACATGAACTCCACAGTCTTTTTCTATACATTAACTTGCCATTATGGACTTTTTTTTTTATTTAAATAGTAGTTTTTATTGATAGCTTGTTGATTTCATACATTTTTTCCTAAATTTCAGTTCAGGGCTTATTTCCACTTTTCCCTCCCCCCCACCTCCCCACGCCCATCCCAGATCATGCATTCTGCCATAAACTGTCCTGCCATCTTTCTCTCAGTTTCTTTTTTTCATTTTTTTTTTTTTTTAACTATAATTGATAATCCTTGTGAGTACAAGCTTCCTTATGCAACAACTATCTGCAGGCGGTTTTGCCCAAACACCTACAACCCCACCATTCCAGTGGGGGGTGACAGTTTTTTGTGTCAATCAAGTTATAAATGAGTGTCCAGACTACATTGCTGTAGTGGACTTCTATGTGCATCACACTCACTCCAATACATGAGAAAGCTTAGCGAGTTGAGGGGTGGATTAATCTTCTCACAACCCTCGTCCCACTATATTCCATGAGCTTGGATGTAAATATTCTATCATAGATGTGTTCATTAGGGCTGGGAATCTCTAGGCACATATTCTCTATGGGTGACCAGTTGTGGAACTCTGTAACAGCTTCTACCGGTTGCAAAAAGAAACTCCTTTGATGAGTGGTGAATGCTATAATTGTCTATAAACATGGCACTAATGCACTGTTGTAGTTTGTGATACCCAGTATATTGTTATTAGACTTTAAACCTGGGGTTGATTTTTTTTTTTTGGCCATGATTGATTTTTCTCCCCTATCTGGAAGAAAGGACCTAATGACAAATTACACATACATACAAAGAAACAGTACAGATACGGGAAACTTTCCTTGGAGTTGTTGGTTAGGGTAGTCCATGAGACTTCCAAAATAACACAGGCTATTGCCAACAGCCTGATTAACCTCCCAGCACTTGAAGTACGACTACTATTTTGCTGACACAGGACATACTTCGGGACACATAGGACTTGGATCAATTGAGCGGGAACTGACCTGGGAGCCTCTTTTCTGAAGACTCTCAGTCTTTTTTTTTTTTTTTTAAATTTATTTTTATTGATGCTTTGTGTATTCCTACATCATTTTCCAATTCAGTTTCAGGCATATATCCTCCTTCCCTTCCCCCCCACTCCACCCTACCCATCGGCAGATCGTGCAATCTGCCGTAAGTTTTCTGCATTCTTTCTCTCTTTTTTTTTGTTTTGTTTTTCATTTTTTTAACAATAATGTATAATTTGTGAGTAAAGCATCCTTCATGTAAAACAATTTGCAAGCAGTTGTGCCCAACCCACACAGCTCATGGGTCCCACCATCCAGCTCGGGGGGGCTGTATGTTCAATCAAGTTGATCAATGAAGATCTCCTCAGTTCTAAGGAGAGTGCGAAGCTGCTAAGGGAGAAACTCATAAATGCTACAACCCAGCTGTAAAACCTAATAAACACAATGACTGGCACACAAAACTGTTCTATTTGTGCAAGTAATGGCATTTTTATCTAGGGATTAATCAAAAGATAGCTAATTGACTTAAAGCCTTCTCAAAGGGAGGGAATTCAGGGTAACACTGAAAATGCCAGATATCCAGGGCTGGAGAGTAATAGATCCTAGACAAAACCCTAACTTTTTCATAGCTCTAGACAAATGAAATTTTTACTGTATGCTAATATGTATCCGTATATTTACAGACAAGTACTCACTCATCAACTCAACCAGGAGCTTCTTTTTTCAACAGACCTAGGCAAATTGTCCACAAAGTTACATGACTGATTATACCCAGAGAAGATACATCTGAGAGATGCCTAGCCTAAATGACATATCTTGAGGTGGAAACTTCTGAACCTAAGGATCCTGGAGCATAGTGGAACTGAGGGTAGAGAGAATGCTACCTAATATATCCCTCAGCTTTCAACAGTGAAGTTTCCTCATATATCAGCATGCAGTATGAAATATATTTTGAAAATTTCCAGATTTCATTTTGATTTGAATATTATGTAGAAATATGTTTATCTCCAAATTTGAGGCAATTTTCCATCTTTCTTCTATCATTAATTCTACTTTCAGTCCATTGTGTTTTGAACAGAACTCGGCCGCTTATCTATCCTCTGTAAGTTTGTTCAGTGGGTTTTTGCAGCTCAGATTGTGATCTACCTCAGATGAATGATTCCTGTGAACTTGGGAAGGTGTATTCTGCATTTGTTG
Organism: Rhizomys pruinosus; assembly: GCA_009823505.1. Classification (NCBI taxonomy): domain Eukaryota; kingdom Metazoa; phylum Chordata; class Mammalia; order Rodentia; family Spalacidae; genus Rhizomys; species Rhizomys pruinosus. Next base: position 1,280,689 of record VZQC01003371.1, read on the forward strand.
TGTGAGATGCCTTATGGATGTCAATTAGATTCATTTAATTGATGATGAACCTCAGTTCAATTGTCTAGCACCTGATTTACTGCATGCTGGGTGCACTAATTACTGAAAGAAGGGGATTGAAATCTCCAACTAAAGTGTGCAATTATAATATGTAAAGTATTATAATTATGGAATCGTCTATTCTTTTTCTTGTGAGTCTAGATTGGCCACTGTAATATTTTTATTGTCTATAGTGAGATGCATGCATTTTAGGTTTCACTATGTCTTCTTGTGTGTTAGTCTTGTTATGCCATCTTACATATTTGACCTTTAACAATTTTCAAATTTCCCTCAATGTTCTTGGTACTCTTTATTTGTCAGCTTTCTCTGAAATGACTTTCACTAACCCATCACTGATTCCCCTAGATTTAAAATTGCATACCTATCTCAACGTTTTCCTGTTAATCTGTACTTGCTTTTATATTTAAGGTGAATTAATTGTAAGAATAGTTCCTTTGGGGTGTTTAAATACTTTCTTTAGACATCGGTAATTGGAATGTTAGGGAAATTGCACATTGTAGGGAATTTTTTTTTAATTTTTTTATTATTTTTATTTATTTTTGTATGTGTTTATCGAATTTACTGTCTGCATGCAAGTCTTGCACCCGTGTCGTGCAATTTGCCGTGGAGGTCAGAAGTGGGCGTCGGACTCCCTGGAGCGGAGTTCTCATGGAGTTTGAGTTTCAGACGGCTCTCTCAGGACCGCCATGTGGGTGCTGGGGATCGAACCGGGTCCCTGCAAGAGCGGTCGGGCGCTAACCGCAGGCCATCTCTCCAGCCCAGGCACATTTTTATATTATATTATACATTTATATTTTTACCCACATTTATGTTTCATTTTCCAATTATTATTGTTTTCCATCTGTAGGAAGCTTTTCTTTTTATGCGAACAGGGACCACGTGCAGCCCTGCTAAGGGGGACGGAGACACAGTGCCCACTTTGTGGACATTGTGGGGGCTGGCCTCTTGGTGCAGAGACCAACTGGCTACTTCCCATAGCTCAACCTAAGTAGTCCAACCTAAGTAGTAGTAGTCCAACTTGGGCCCTTAGCCTGGACTCCTGAGACCTGTGTTCCGCTCTTGGCCATGAATTCTCACCTGCCCAGGGCCTGGACAGGAATTTCAGGCTGATGGCTGATCGCCTCTCTTCAACCAATACTCACTCACAACACCAGCTACCCAGATTGGTGGTCTGCAAAGGAACCTTTTCCAACCCACTGGTCACGATTGAATTATGTTACTGAATTTCAAATTTTCCTTGCACATCTTGCTTTTATAAACTAAATTGTCAGTTCCCGGACAATCATACCCCCCAACTCAGCTGCACCACTGCACACAGTGCCCATCCAGCATTGTCACTAGGCCATGCTCTGCTCCTCTTGGGAGGGCCAGACCCTAAGCTGGGTGCCATGAGCATGCTAATTGAAAGCTACCTGCAATTTCACCGGATTTCCCTACATTCATCAATTGCTTTTTCAGTCTCTCAATTGGGAAAAAACAAAACAACAACAAAAACTTTCTGTTGAACCATATTCTTTGATATAGAGAACACAGTGAATAATCTCTTCCTCTGGTGATGGAATTTGAGTTGTTGATTCTCATAGGTTAAAGAGAAAATTGGATGTTGTTGTTAAAGTGTATAATTTTCTTCTCTAAAGGTAATTGATGGAACTGGAAAGGTTAAGCAAGGTGGAGGATGGAAGGGCAGGGGAGAGGAATGAATAAAGATAGGAATGTCTAACCCTAAAGATCTTTCAGAAAAATTATATAGCCAGGCATCATCATGCATGCCTTTAAGCCTGTAGTCCCTGCACTTGGAGGTGGAGGCAAGCAAAGCTCTGTGAGATCAAGGTTATCCTGTTCTATGTAGGGAGTTCCAGGCCTGTGGGTACAATGGGGAGACCCTGTCCTCAAGAAGAAGGGAGAAGATGAAGAAGAAGAAGAAAGAAGAGAAGAAGAAGAAAGAAGAAGAAGAAGAAGAGAATAGAAGAAGAAAGAAGAAGAAGAAAGAGAGGAGAAAAAGGGGAGGGGGAGGAGGAAGAGGAGGAGGAAGAGGAGGAGGAGAAAGATCATATACAAACCTAATATGATAAAACATTCCTATAATACATATTAATTTGTGTAGATTTATCCTATAATGGACAACAGTGCCCCTACTAGAAATCACAGGCTGACAATAAAATCACCAGTGAGAGGAATGGTTTCTCTCTTTTGGAGAGTTGTTGGTCAATTAAGTGCCATATCTCAAACAGTATAGGCCATTGTCAGTGCTGTTGGTTAACTTGGAATTATGACCCAATTCCTTGAAGACATCATAAGCTTGAGTCATAGAACATAGAAAAATCAAGCTGGCATCGACTAGAAGCTTCATCCCTATATACTTGCTTTCATAGCATTTAAAGATGCTATGTATATTATCAATGTAGTAGGGAAAGCATGGGACTTGCCCAGTTGTGAACCTTGTGAGCTACATAATGACCTGCCTGGCAAGACATGTTCAACAGTGTAATAGAAATAGTGTCAAGTGGGGATAGCCAATCACTTGGGTTTTTTAACATAAGATCTATTTTATAGGTTATACAGTCAAAAATCTTTGTGTAGTGTGTTCTTTTTCTTCTTCTCTATTGAAATGTTATATATCATACAATAAATATAATTATGTTTAGATCTCACGTTTGCAGACCTCCTTTACTCCTTACTATCCCCTAGCAATTTCATGTATTCTATAGAGTCAAATTTGTATTCCCAAATGTCCTTTGGTATGGATATAACTACTGGATCTGGGTTGTAGGCCTAATAAGGACGCACAAAACTATAAAAAGGGACTTGTCTTGCCCTATCAGCTAAGCATTCAATTTCCAATAACTCCTTAGGTGGGGTTGAGGTTTCTTACAGTCTTCCCCAAGACTATGCTGGGATTTTTCTAGGTTGAGTTTACATGGTACTGTTCAGTGCCAAGTGCTCTTTCCCTTGCGTGTGCATCAATATGTTAACTTTTACAAGCTTCTCTGGGAAACACTGTGCTTGTGGTCTTGCTCTCTGGTTCTGCCGGCCTCTGCCATTTGGAAGGAGAAATGTTTGGATATAGCATGTCCAGTTCAGGGGTGACCACTCCTGCCATCTATTCTAGGTGCATAATGTCCCAGTTGTGGGTTTTGGTCACCATCTGCGTGTAAGGACATTGCGTGATTGAAGGGATAGAAAAATGCTTAAGTCGGAATGTGTATAAGATAGCTAGTGTTTTCTGTTAATCTACAGCTCTTGATAGGACCTTCATCCTAGCCCACAATGGACGTGGTAGGTTTTGTAAACCTTGTCCTGTTAAACTCCAATCCGGAGAATCTCAGTTGCCCATGGGGAATTCGAGACCTTGGGACTCCGGCGTTTAGACGAACAATGGTGCATAAAGACTTGCATTGCCGGTCTACAGATCATTCACATTACAACAATAAGATATAAATATAGGCCATAAATGTAAGAAATGAAAATTACAAAGCTTGTAATGTTTGTTAATGAATTAAGATTTTTTTATCTCTGTTTATTGCAAAATATGTGATTCTTTTAGGTGTCTGTGCCAGTTCTAGGCCATTTAATGTCAGACTTCCTTTATAACAACATTGATATGTTTTGTCAGAAAATATGATTTACTAAGGTCTAATGTCAGCCGTAGCGAAATCCGGGGTAGTAGATACTTTTTCTTAGTGCAAGGCACTCACCAAGGTCACTAAGCTAAGTCGTATTCAGCTTGACATCTCCTGGTATTTTATATGGCTCATATACCTGCTATCTTCAGCAATACTGTATTACCTGATGGGCAAAAAAATGAGGGCAATGACAAGTATTGATTTGAGTGTCTATGGGGTCTCCTGGTCAACATCGTACTAAAGAATTGACATGACCATCTGCTAGAACCAACCAGTTTTGATTGGATTTATGGCAATATGTTCGAGACACTGATCCATACTGAAAGTCCTATCCGGCCAGAACCCATGACTAAACAGGTCATAGGACTCGTATTGGAGAATTGATTATTCTACTAAATGGACCGTGTTAGTAGAATGGTTCTGGCACTGTGTGATAAATACGCGTGATAATGGCAACTTATAGAAGGAAGAGTTTATTTGGCTTCATTCCAGGACATAGAAAGGGGAAGTATTGGCCATTACTGGATATTTTACACACTGAACAGCCTGAGAAGCTCAGCAAACTTCAAGCTTGATGCAGAGAACATGGAGAACGTAATGATGCACAACGATTGAGCTCAAAGCCCTTGGCTCTCAGTGGTACCCTTCCTCCGCAGGGCTCGGCACCTTCTCATGATCTCCCCAACCGCCTCACCAGGCGTGAGACATTATCACAGTATTTGAGGCCATTAGAGGATATTCTCACTTCAACCACACAAACATCGTATTAAGTATGATCTGTATGTAGTCAGGGTGCTCTAGAAGAAGAAATCCAAAGCACCGGACGAATACAACTATATCATAATGTATTGATTTGCTCACGTGACACAGAGTCTCACGTCGTCCCAACCATAGCGGGCTTGCAACTGGAGAGGCTGAGAATCCAGGTACTGCTCAGTCCATGAGGCTGATGCTCAGTAGAGTCCCACATCTGGTGCTGAGGGCCCATGGTTTCCAGGAGATCTGCCGGTCACAGTACACACTGGGATCCAAGAATGGTTAATGCCAAGCGGCAAGATCCCACGCACTCAAGTGCAGAGAGGGCAAGCTGCAGGCAAACAAAAGGGACCAGGCTCCCTACTGCCGTTGGCCTTTTTACCTGCTGCTGGCAGAAGATGTAACCGGCCCACATTTGGGTGGCCTTCCCGGTTGAGTAGTCCAATCCGAAGAATCCTTTTTCTCTTATTTTTTCCTTAGTCCAGTCAGTTCCACCCAGGATTAACCATCACAGATTCCTAATGACATATTATAATCCTAGATTGTAGCGTCATCGTCACTTCATTCAGAGAACATTTTGGCAGGCAGATCCTGATTAACAGCAGAGACCCACAAATGTGGGCCAGGTACGAGAAAATATAGAAAATTAAAGATTGCTTTACGCAGCCAGCATAAAGTATGGTTTCTACTCAAGGCCCAGAGTCTTGCAGAACTATGGAACAGAACATTGTAAGACCAGAGTAAATGGAATGACTAACAATCAAAGAGGCAGATTAGACCCATAATTGCACAGCAGGTGGGTGGATCTGTTCAAGCTAAAGCCCAGACAATGCTCTAGTTAGGGGGAGAGCAGCCTGGGAGAACAATGGCTCAGTGGTTATGAGGCCTGGATTGCTCTTTCAGAGGACCCCAGGTTTTGATTTCCAGGACCCACATTATGGCTAACAACTTGTATTAACTACAGTTTCCAGGGGAATTCAACTCTGTCTTCCATTGGTGGGTGGCATTGCCATTACAAACTGGAGGCAATATACTCATACACATAACATTCAAATAATTTTAAAAATGCTAGAATGAAAATAGAGACGGGGCCAATTTCCCACTCTAGCTAGCAATAAATAACATCCATTAGCACATGGGAAGGAAGTGAAGTCACTTATTGTTAAAAATGGAATCCCATGTATGTAGACTGTGTTCCACTGGCTGATACCCACTCCAGAACATATGGGACACGCCAAACTGACTTGATTTTTTTTTTAAATGATGATCATTGATTGGGTGGGGGTGATGGGAATGGATTGGGGCCCTGTAAGAAAATAGTTTTTGGAGAGGAGAGGGGTAAATAATCTAATATATCTGTCAATTACTTAGCCAAAAACTATTAAAGCGTATTGTTGTATATGTTCTTTATTGCTTCTTATAGTCAAATAATTCATTTAACGTCATGTGAAACATTTACTAAAATGGAGAGACTGCTCACCGAATTAGGAACACTTGCCTTCTCTTCTAGAGGACCTTAGGTTGGTCACCAGATACCCATGACAGCTACACCATAATAGAACTCAGTTCCAGGGAGTTTCCATGTAACTCTAGTAGCGTTCCAAACTCTGGCCTCTGTGGACACTGCAACACGACGATCATGTCATTAGATGCAAAACATGCTCAGCAAAACTAAACATAGGTAATGCCACTCCCCAAGACAAAAATCAGTGTTTTAAATTTACAAACATTCACGTAACGCCAAATTGTAATAAATAAAATTTCAGGCCTAACTACTAAATACATCAATCAATCCCTCAAATATAAAGTTATCAAAAAGGTTAGTAAGTCGGTAATTTAAATATTATCATGGTTACATGAATTGTTTAATAAATGTTGGCAAAATCTTTTTTTATAATATCAGAGTCAGCATTTTAAGTTTAAGTGTTCTAATATATCCCAGATATTTGGTGACTTCAAAATTCACAATGTCAGAAATTTACTTCTACTTTATCACAGAGATGTATTTTTGAACTATTCTTTCTAAAAACAACACTATTAGTTCATATATATATGTATATTATGATACGGATTATTATAAACTGAATATTTATAGTAATAGTTATACATAGTGTATACATTATATGTTATATATTATAAGTATTATAACAATATAGTATATATTTATGTACATATAATATCCAAGGACGACATTCTTGTATTGTTCCTAATCCATTTTGAAACTTTTTTTAATTCCTTTTGGTTTTTCTGAAACAAGATAGTGAGTTTGGTTAGTTTTTAAGTGTCAACTTGAACACATAGTTTGAGGGAGCACTCAGTTAGGGGAATTGGATTCTATTGGACTGGCTTGGCCAGTCGCAGAATATGGTCTTGATTGTGAACTATAGGGGGGGCTCGTCCACTAGTGGGTTGGTCCACCGTGGGCAGGTTGGTATTTAATGTACAGTAATAAGAAAGGCGCCTGGCATTGGGCCCCATGTGGAGCAAGCCAGTAAGACAGCTTCCGCTTCGCCACGGCCTGTGCCTTCAGCCCTAGCACTCCAAGGTCCTGCCTTATTCCTATGGTGGGGCTACCCTCAGTGATGGAACTGTGACCCGGAGATGACGAGCAAAAAAAGTTCTCGCTTCCCAAGTTTGGAATTGGGTTCAGAGTGTAGTTTGTTCACAGCAATGAAAGGAAACTAGAACAAAGATCTTGCTATCATCCGATATCATGCTGATATTTAGCTCATGATTCTCTGCACTAACACTGTAGAAGTATGGTAGAGACCATGTGTGTCCATGCCCACCATGCCCACGTGTCATGTTTTGTAATAATACTATGCTATGTGTATGTATAACCATGTTTTATGCAATGTACACATTTGACTATATGCATTTGGTGGTATGTCCTACAATAATATTGTGCAAAACAACAGTGGCTGTCCCTTACCTGGAATTGCTGTTCTTTTCTGTTGTCTGAGAGTCGAGCCACCATGAAAAAGGTGAATCTATACAGAAAGAATATATTTTGAGCTTCAAAGGTAATAGCGTCACAGTAAATTTAGAGTCAATCATGGCAGGGAGGCATGGTGGCAGGAGGGTGCTGAGACAGGAAGAGAAGAGATTCAACATCTTCAAGCAGGCAACGAAGCAGAAAAAGAGGCACTGGAGCTGGGCAAGCTTTAATAACTCAGTAAGCAGCTCCAGTGAGGCAAGCTTCCTTAGCCCATGCTTGAACCACACCTCTAAGATTCCTGACCTCCAAAACACGTGCCATCATGACTGAGCAAGATTTCAATACTTTAGAGCCTATGGGGAACATTACATTCAAACTCAACCACGACCCTTGTATTTACATTTTACGCAACTGTTTCTGAGTGTTTATTATTATATATTATGACTGTGTTTTTCTCTGCAAACCATCTCTCTTCTTCCCTCACAAAGTTCTTTACCTTCTCTGGCTCTTTCACTATTGATTAAGATACTGTTCATTGTGTACCACTCCATGCACTAAAACAAACATTATAGAAATGATTGACCACTTAAGTGGCAACCACGACACTGCTGTGTCTTGCAGTTTTGGCTGACATATCTATTTCTTAGGTGTCACTCTCAGGATGGATACTTTTTGTGTAACTTTAATAATTATTTTGGCGCAAAGCAAAATGCTTAACCCATTGTTTCAACGCAGGCTATAGTGGAAAACAGTATGTCTCTATCACCATTCCTCTTATGGTTGCTCAGCCCAAACACACTGATTCATTCTGCACACCTATCTCGGACTTAGTCTCAAAGTGTGATTGTGGATGCCAATACCTGAGAACTTTGCAGATATGCAAAAGGACATTCCCCTAGGTCATATGGACAGATTCTTCAGCATAACACATGTTAACAGCATCCTAGAGAACTCAAGTTAATATTAAATTCTGAGAAATACTGACTACACTAGCCATCACTTACTATTACTAGTTTCCATCAGAAACAAATATAGACGGAATAATTTTGCCATTGCCATGGTTACCGCTCTAATTCTTAACAATCGTCAAAAACACACAACTTAAAAACAAAACCCAAAAAATCATTAAAAACAGCAATCTCAATGATTTACTTCGCAGCTTCTGCTCTGTTCTTTTCAACTGGACAGTCTCTCACAGGCACCAAGTATTCTTTCAGAATTATCTATCGATTCTGTCTTCCGTCTTATCATGTGTTTGAAGCGTCTTTAGCCTGCTGTGTAATGTTCTGTATTATCTATTGCTATCTGCCTGTCTGCCTTTATTGCCTGCCATTCCAATCTCATTTACTATTCTTCAACTTCAGTAGCCTGTTCTGGAAATACAGCCATGTGGTATCCTGTGATCAAGTGTTCTGTCAGCTAGGACTGGGTAATATGCCAGAAATGTTTCTCAAAAGACAACTGATCCTTCACTATCCATGGTGGGTTCTGGCTATACCGGAGGGATCTGTTCTGTGATTTTGCAACTGGAATTTGCTGTAAATCCAAGCTCCATCTTGCCATATTACTAAGATCTCCTGTAGCAGGGTCACCCTAATCAATGTCCCATACTTTGACGCCACCATCCCTGTAACAAGAATCTGTTGTACAGAACATGTTGTTGCTGAGCTTTGGCTAAATCTGTTTGCTTTCCTGACTCCTAGTATGGAATCTGAATAGGGTAGCCATGGGTAGAATGCATTGTCTACAGAAACAAGAGAAGCCTACCAGTTTCTTCCTTCTCTGTGGAAAGGTGATCCAAGGAGTATAATGTTTTCCATTTATTTGAATAGAATATCCCTGCACTCTCTTACTGATGGTCCTAAAATCTTTACAAGATGTTCAGACACCGAAAATCTGCAGATATAAATCTAATGCCTGCAGAAGGAGTGTGACCAAAAGCTTTGCAATTGAATCACACATAACTTACTGCCTGTCCAGTCGCATGGATGCCATCACAAATTATACGTATTGTGACATTTTGAGGTCTGGCATTATGATCAAAACAAGTTTCATGGGGACTGTTAAATTTTTTAAAAGGTGAAGACAGTGACCGAGGGCGTAGAAAAATGGTCCATTTATATTGCTAACATATTTCACTAAATTCAATAGTCCTTGTCCACCCTAGACTACGACAGCATTGAAAACTGAACATTACTCACCAGATCTAATGACCACATGTCAAGTACCTGAGCACTTTTTAGATCTATATTGGCATAAAACATGTAACACAAGCACTCTGGGCTTGATATAAATCTATACTGAATTTCCAAAAAGATCTGCTCAGTTTCAATTTAAACTGAACTAATGAACTAAGTGAGAGGAACGGAATTACATTTGCCTTGGAAGATTGTCAGTGATAGTTAATACGACTTCTTCACTTCCAAAGATGTAAGAGTTGTTTACGTCTCTTAGCTACAAGTGGAGAAGACAGGGCTAGGGACAAAAATCCGTAACAGTAGGACACTCACATTGATAGACATTGGTTGCGCCCTGACAAAATACTCTCTACCTAAAACACACAATTGTGAAATCCCAACAATCGACACATGTTTAACGCCAAAAAGCACTTATATCAGCACTTCAAACACAAATGTATAGACATTTGGCAATGGTATAATAGCTATCCAATGTTTTGTTCATGGAACTCATTGTGCCACATGGACCCCTATTCTCATCAGCTCCAGTAGCTTTATTTGCCATTAAAGGGGATTGCTGCATCTCTCTCTGTCCTGCCTCAGCCTGATGTTTCAAATGACGTCCGCTACATGCATATTAATGGAGTTTATTTGTTAGTGTTGTGTCTTCTATTTTGCATAGAATAATAGCGTTCAGTGTCCTGGTCCTACATTAATATGCATTCTGGGCAGCTTCATGTAGTGTTACTCAACCTGCACACCGCGTGCTTACCACTTTGCCTGCAAGAACAGTTAAACCAACGTGGTTGCAAAGTCCCCGCTGCCTCTGGTGTTTGCAAAGACACCCCCGCCGCTCATGGTGCTAACGCCCCCACGGTCCGTGAACAACACCCTCCATTTTCGGCTTGTAGGGCCCCACCAAGCATTATAAAACGTCCCCATAGTTTGCAGATACCCCTTTGCTATTCACTGAGGTGGACCCTATGTGGTTACGACCCCCTGGTATTTATGATATACCTTTTCTGTGATTTGGTGACTGGACCCTTGTTTGTTTCTTGGCTTGCAGCTCGCACAAGGTTGGTCACTGGTGTGAACCCCTTCAACTTCGTCATTTTTGTCTGGTTTGTTTAGAACTTCTCTGTTAGACGGACACTTTGTCGGTATCCACAATCACACTCTTTGTCTTCCTAGTGTCTCGTCTCAGGCACTTGCCTGCCCACACAGCCTCCGCTGCTGTCACGAGGGGCCACCTTCCGCTCCAAATAAGCTTGTCAACTTGTTTAGAGGCTCCCTTGGCCTTTAAAAACTGTACCCTTCCTGTGTTACCTGATTTCCAATCGAAACTAGGAGAAGTCCCCTCCTGTTCCCGGACTCACAAAACACTCCCTTCAGCTGCCCTGGCCGGCCAAAATAGCCTTTCCTAGAGGAGCCCAGGAAAGTCCTCTCTCCATCCTTCCTCCCTTTTCCCTCAGCGCCCCCCATACCAGCACCTCTCAGAACCTATCCCCACCACCCCCCGCAACTGCGGTACATTCCCTGTTAATGTTGGTGCGGACGCTGCTAAGCTCAGCCATGGACCCCCACTCTTCTGACCTGCTAGTACCTTATTATATAACAGCACAAAAGCTTGGCCCCATCTATTTCTTTCCTATGATTTTGTTCTTTTATGTGAAAGCATTGTCGTTTTTGCTTTCATCATAGTTGCAGTATTTAGGTTACATCGTTAATTCCGATTATGTTGAGTCACTTGCTTTTTTAAAAGTTTTGCCTGCATTCGTCAATGAAGGCATGTTGACATGACAGAATTTGGTCAAGGCCCGCAGCTATAGTGGCACCTTTACATCCCCAACCCCATCATTGGATATCATTACTTGCATGGTAAACTACTGAGCCCTTATCTATGTTCAACCTAACTACTTTACCACTTAAAACATGAGCCCTACGATTAACTGACAGTTCACTCAACAAAAGCCAATGGACTCCTGTATTTAGGATTCAAAAAAAAACATGCAAGGCCATTTTGATTGTACCTAGGGCTCTGAGCTACAATTAGCATGCGTTCGTGGTCTCGCGCAGCATTACATGTGCCTGGGTATCAATGGGGTAACCGTCTGCCTACCATGGCGAAGGCAGGTAATGTCCATGCGAGAAGTCCCCACTAAAATAGCCTTACCCTTGATAGTGAATGCGGAAGACTGTGTCGGTAAAGTCATATGACACCCGTAATAGGAGCCTCTATATACAAATCAACGTAGCCTCAGCCCTGTAGTAGCTGAGTGTCACACTAAGCAGACGCTCCAATTAGGATATTCACATGACAGCCATTTTCCATGTTTTCTCCATACGGCCCTAGCTATAACAGCCTGCCAGCAGCCCGTACAGACTTCTCAAAAGACCTCACCTGTGTTAAGAGGGTGCTCTCGGCGATGTGGTGTACAGTCTGTTAATGAACTTACTCATTATGTCTCCATAAGTCGAAGTCTTGCCACAAAACTCCTTAATGAACTCCTTGGGCCCACAACATGAAAGCCTGTAGAGATTATATGGCCAAACAAGTTGGTCACGTATAGTTACAACTCCAAAATGTTTTGATATCGGACACCTAAGTGAGCTCACGAACCGCTTCAGCCTCCTATCTGTAAGAGGGGGGAAAACGAAAGACTACTATTCAGCGTAGAACTATGCCAATATAAATGGGAAAAGACCCTATAAAAAGACCACAGCTTCCAAATCAAAGTTCATTGGGCCATACAAGTGGCTCCTGTTACTCCAAACGTTGTACAATGAGCCCTCATCCGAAAGGGACACCCACGCTTACCTGGCATAATAAGGCACTGTACTCAACCACAGGTGATGCTACATAGGTATTTGTGGATACTGGGGCCGATGTCATTATAATCAACTCCAATACAGGCCTCTTCTCCACCTGGAGGTTCATATCCAGCCTGCCCATTAAGGGCATGGTGGCCAACAGTCCACCTAACAGACTGTTTATATGTCGTTTTGGGAGGAGCTATGAATTGTAAATTCTTCAACCGGAACGATGATGTGCTCCTCTTCAAGGATTTTTGTGTGAGAGACAAATTGGAGTTTTCGGGGATGGAATAACTGCCTTCTCTCTCCAGACCGAGCACCCCAGTCTCAAGGGTCTCCATAGTCCTGACTACCTTCCTAGTGAGTGGGATAACATGAGACCTATCTGGGTGTGAGCAGTGGCCTATCTTGAACCTAAATTGTCCATTCTTAAATCCCTGGTAAATGAGCACCTCACCATAGGACATATTGAACCCTCCCTTAGCCCCCATAATAACCCCGTATTTTGTCATTAAAAGAAAATCTGGTAAATACAGACTCTTGCAAAGACCTCAGAAGAAATTACATCTCATATATGAAAAAGATGGGCTCCCCTTAAGGGAGCCTTCCCCACCCTGGCTGCATTCCCCCTGATTGGCAAATTGCAGTCCATTGACCTCAAGACTGCTTCTTTAGTATTCCTCTGAGCTGAAAAACAGGATCACCCTTACTTTGTCTTTTCCATCTGGGAAACTAAGGCATACATAAACTAGCCAAAAGGTATCAATGGAGCTCCGTGCACTCAAGGCATGAAAACAGCCCTTACCATATCAACAAATTTTGTGTCCTCGCCTTCCACATTTTACCTCATCTAGTGAATACACACATTACGTTGAAATGGGAACAGCATCCTCCTGCCCACCATTTCCCTCCGAATATGTAGGGTGTCGAGATTCCCCTGCGAACTGGAGTTAAAGATGGGTTCTCAGCCCGCCATGGTGGGTGCTGGGGTATGGAAACCTGGTTCTCTGCAAGTAGTGTCGGAGGTCTATAACCTCTAGGCCATCTCTCTTAGCACCTATCCAGAGCATTGCTTTTTATCAAATGTTGCTACTTGCTTTGCACACATCACTAAAGCCTAAGCAGTTGCAATACATGCCGGTTCTGGTACAAGATGTGGGCCTATGTTGATGCACTCAGCCCCTTGTCACTCGGGTTCTGCTTCTTGGCCTTTTGCTCATTCTCCTCAAGTGCACTGTCCACTTTGCCATGGCCAGCGACGAGTGAATAAGACCAGGCCCTCGGTCCTGACTGCTGTCATCAACAGAGGCTCTCATGAGCCCTTCCCAATGACGTAGTTCTCGTCTTCCATTTATATCCCCCGGAGGGGGGGGGGCGGCGGGGTTAAACCACCCACGCCTCTACTGCCACCCAGACAAACTGTTCCAAACCTCTTCCCTAGGTGGCTGGTTAACCAGACAGGTAAGACCCTGAAACAAAACATTTCAAACAAAAGTAAATAAAAATTAATAACAGAATTATTTGCTGTGTGATGACAGTGTTTGAGGAAAATCCATAGTTTTTTTAAATCCATTGGCTAGAAAAGATTGAAAATTAACAAGATTACCAGAAAAAAGACAGCAATCTAAACCTAAAGCAAGCAGAAAAAATGAAAAAAGAAAACATTTGAAATCAAATTAGAAAACATTGAAATTTAAACTGATATACAGTCTACAAAATCAATGAAATTTAAAGTTGTTTCCTCAAAAAGAGCAACTGACTTGATGAGCCTCTTATCAAGCTAAGAACAAAAAGAGAAAAATTAAACAACTGAAGCAGAAGTGAGGAGGAGCCTTCACTACCTTTACTGGTTAATAAATATCTAATAAGTAATATGAAGGGCAGCTCCATGTCCACATATTTAGTGATGTATATGAACTGAATCAATTAATTAATAAAAGACCCAGTTTTCTCATCACCCTAATATTACAGACAAATATTATTAATGTGTTGGCCACTATTAATATTTATTAAAAAACTACTCTTCATATCATGGTTAAATAAATAAAACTAGATGTCTTCTCCTTAAAGCTGAGAATGACTCAAATGGGTCCCTTTCATTTCTATTCAGTACCATACTATAAGGTATAGCTGGCAAAATATGAACATATATATATATATATATATACACATATATATACATATACACATATATATACATATGTATATATATATGTTGGAAAATTTTCTTTTCTTAAAGATTTTATAATCATGAAGAAAATTCCAAAATAATAAGAGCAACTCTTAAACACCATAAACTCATTTAATTTAAGAAATTATTTCAAACTCAGTGTCTACAAAGTTAATACACATATCAATTACTTTCATATAGTCCCACAATAATAGCATGTATTCAAAATTCAAAATCTACTGTTACCTTCATCCGCACCATAAAAATGGGAAATACTATTCTGATTCAGGAACATAGAGAAAAATCTAAATAAACATAAAAATAGTGTGTGTGTGTCTGTGTGTGTACACTTGACTAAATTTTCTTTTTAATTCTCTTAAAATTATTCTATAAATTTAACTTAATCTCATTCAACATTCTAGCAAGTGGTTTTGTGAATATTCAACAAAACATTAGAGGTCTAAAGTTTGCAAGAAGAGGCACAACACTGATCATAGCTAACTCAACTCTGAAAATGAAAAATTCTTTTGGGTAACTGAGAATACATGTTCAGGAATTATTTTCTACAGAAAAAGATATTCTGTAGACAAATCAAAGTACTACAATAATTAAGCAAGCAACAAACTTATACATAACAAACTTGAATTATCCTTATAAAATAAGCAAAGCTAATTAAAAAAAGAAGTGATGATCTTTTTAAGAAATGATACTGGAAAAACTGAATAGGCACTTGAAAAATAAGATACCCAGAGGTTACACATGGGGCAGCTAATTAAACAAGATTTCTAGATTTTGTCTTATTTTAATCTATTGGATCTATATATTAAACTTGGTTTCACTGAAACAGTTAAAAGTTCTGAATTTACCCAGGTATGGTGGCACATGCCTTTAATCCTAGCACTCAGGAGGCAGAGGCAGGTGGATCTTTGTGAGTTAAGGTCAGCCTGGTCTACAGAGAGAGTTCCAGGACAGCTGGGACTACAGGGAGACCGTGTCTCAAAAAGACCAAAAAGAAGTTCTGAATTTATCCAATTCAATATCATTATAATTTTAGATAAAAATTCACATATTTTATAAGAAACTATCATCTCAAGAAAACTTAAGAAGTCCTCATGCCTATGTCTTGAAGACCTCCCTGCCAGCTCCATCACTGCACAATACCGCTTTGTGATACATATGCCCTGGTTCATGAGGAAAAGCACAGATGGAAGCTACCTTCAAAACACAAATCCACATCTGCTGTGATGCTGTCTAAAAGAATTCTTCACTAATTTATTTGATAAAATATCTTTTATCCATTATCCCTTCTCACAGACATAAGATATTTCCAGAAACATCCGGTCTCTGCTAAAAGGAGACATTTCTTTTTGTTATAAACTAAAATGGTTTTTAAAAATGTCTTAAGTTCTCTAAACTATTTCAATTATCTCAGGCTTTCCAAGTCACTAAAATAGAGCAAATTGCTTTCATTCTAAAGTTCCACACATTCATTTTTGCCTATTTATTTTCCAAAATGCAGCATTGCATACACTTTTGGAATTTCAAAAGTTGTTTGAAGTAATATCAGAGAGAGCATATAAAGCAATACCTTATAATCAAACATATTTTTAATTTCCAAGAATCATTTTTTAAATTGTCTATGTTGCAAAATGACTTGTTCTTCATTCCTTCTAAACTCTAGCAGACTGTCACATTATCAATGATTGAATTAATACTGTATAAAAGCCCTAACATTGGCATTTCCTGATTTTCTAAAATTTATTACTCAATATTTATTGATTATGTATGCAAGTTTCTATTTTAATTAGAATATATGACAGTAGGTGACCTAAATCATCTGACATTTATATTGAAGTATTAAAGTATGGAAATAAAATGATTTTCTAAAAACGTATTTAATTTCTGGAGTTTACTGGTATGAAAAAATGGTCATAAATGTTAAGCTTACCTCTTGCATACATTTATGCAGCAGTGTCCTTGTGTTCAAACTACAACTTCTGTTCTTTTCTTATTTTGCTCTTAAAATTATCCCACTAAGTTATGCATGACAATATACAGCATATTTTCAAAAGAATCATTTGAAATTAGACATAAAATAGCTTATAAAATTTACTACAAGGCCAGTCAATTTTAAACTTTATGCAAATATTAATCCAATTAAGGAAATTCACAGTTTTCCCCAAACTATCACAATAGCCTTGTAGAAAACAATAAAGCAACAGTTATGGGCAGCAACTGAAAGGAAGGTCAGCACTGAGTTGGGGAATAGAACCAGAGGAGGCAGCACTTTGTAAACACTTAATTTCAGTGTTACAGAAATAGTATGAGGAGACTTAGGTAGACAATGTCATTGGTCACTTGTACATTTTATTTATTTAGTTTTTATATTTGCATGAGTGTTTTGGCCCCATGAATGTACTGCACCTTTTTATTCAGTGTTCTTGGAGGCCATTGGATCCCCTGCAATTAAAGTGACAGAATGTTGTTAGCTGCCATGTAGGTGCTGGGAACTGAACTCAGGTCCTCTGAAAAGCAGCCTTAGTGATCTTAGCTACTGAGTCATCTCTCAGGTCTTTAACTTATGCTTTTGAAAATTATTTTTCTTTTTTTTCTTTTTTTTAATTTTTATTTATTTCTGTATGTGTATGAATGTACTGTCTGCATGCAAGTCTGTGCACCCGTGTCGTGCAATGCCGCGGAGGTCAGAAGAGGGTCTCGGATTCCCCTGGAACTGGAGTTCTCCTGGAATTGGAGTTTCAGACGGCTCTCGGCCGCCATGTGGGTACTGGGGATCGAACCCGGGTCCTCTGTAAGAGTGGTCGGCACTCTTAACCGCTAGGCCATCTCTCCAGCCCGAAAATTATTTTTCAATGTTTCAAAAATTACAAAATTTCTAAGTTGTCAAAAGAGGAAGCTACTCACAGATGAGTTTGTAAGTGTTGCAGTGTTGTTAAATGAATATAATTTTAAAAAATGGCCAGAGTAGATTCAGATGATGCAGCCATATCTGTTTTAGCTATTTTCTGGTGACTATATCAAGAAGCTGAGATAAAGAGTTCAAAAAATGACTGAACTATTTTGCATGGGCAATAATGTGTCAGAGATCATTAGCGAGCAGAATATATGGTGGAACAAAGCAGCTTACTTAAAAGAGGGAGAGAGAGAGAGAGAGAGAGAGAGAGAGAGAGAGAGAGAGAGAGACTTGATACAAGACACTGTCAGAAGCAGCATCATATGGATAATGTCCACTTCTGCTTATGTATGTCTTTGGACCATCCAGACATCTAAATACCTGGATGAGTAAATCAAAGTAAACACTTCCATTTATGGCCTGTAGATCAGGGAAAATTTCATATGATGTAAAACCCTTATATCATGGAGACTGACATTGGTGGGGCTGGCCAATTTCTGGTACACTCGTAGGCAACTCTTATTTTCTTGGTATGATACTTTCTTGTTGACCTCCTGTCTTCATCAATTATATTTTTCTTGTCTGCAAGTTTAAACATGATTCTTTACTAAAGCCAAACTGCAGCTTTTCCAGATATTTCAGGGCTGTGTTTTGTTTCCTCTTCTCATTCTAAACTTCCTAAAATCAAACATTAAAAACCATGTCATGACCTGAACTTTGAGCTGGTTCAACATTTCTACCACAAGATTATTTCATATTCCACCTTTAAACTCAGCCTCCTCCTTCAAAATTTCAAGGCTTGAACAAAATATGATCCTTGGCCAAAATGTAACATTCATGCTCTCCAGTAAAATTCCCAATTGACTCTTCATTCTCTTGTGCAATTTCATGATCACATCCTCTATTTGTCCATATACCTAAAGGCATTCAGTTACTTTGAGCTCCCATCAGAATCCAGACACTCGAGAACATACACCCATTTTTTTCCCCAAAGTTTATCCCACAGGGGCAGGAGAGATGGCTCAGTGATTAGCAGCACTAACTACTCTTGCAGAGGTCTGTGGTTCGAATATCACCACCCATATAGTGGCTAACAACCACCTACAACTCCATTTCCAGGAGGATCAAATGCCCTTTTCTGACTTCCACGGGCATTACATGGCATGGATGCACTTATATATCTACAACAAATATACTCATACCAGACTTCAAACCATATTACAGGGATATAGTCATAAAACAGCCTGGTACTGGCACAAAAACAGACCTGTTGACCAATGGAACAAAACTGAAGATGCAAACTTGAGCACATACAATTTCAGCCATCTCATATTTGACAAGGGGGCCAAGAAGACACAATAGAGAAAAGAGAGCATCTTCAGCAAGTGGTGTTGGCAAAACTGGATCACCACTTATAGAAGTAAGAAATTAAACCCCTACCTCTCACCCTGTACAAAAGTCAGCTCCAGATGGATCAAAGACCTCAACGTGAAACCCAAAATTCTGAAGGCAATAGAAAAAAAAGTTGGCAGCAGACTACGACATAGGCATAGGAGAAGACTTCTTAAATTAGACAGCAGCTGCACAAGAATAAGGTCGACAGTTGACCCATGGGAACCTCATAAACTAAAAAGCTCTGTACATCAAAGTAAAAAATCAAGGAAGTGAAAGAAATCCTACAGAGTGGGAGGAAAAACCTTCACCACATAAACATGTGACAAAACGATTGATTTCCAGAATATGAAATTCTCAAAAAACAAAGAAGAAAGAAACAAATGACCCACTCAATAGATGGAGCAAGAAACTGAACGCGCGAATTCCCCAAGTGAGGAATAGTGATGGCGTGCGACACATTAAAAGTGTTCAACATCATTAATCATTAAGGAAAGTAAATCAAAACCCTTTAAGTTCATCTTTCTCCTATAAGACTGGCTAGGATCAAGAAAATGATACCAAGTGCTCGCGAGAACTTGTGGTGAAAGAGAACACTCATCCACTGTTGTTTGGAATGTGAACTCATACAGCCACTATGGAAAGCCTAGTGTGGAGAACCCTTGGAATGCTTGGAATGAACTTGCCACCTGACCCAACCATAGGTATACTAACAAGACTCATCCTACCACAGAGAATACATCGCACAGCCATGTTATTTCTAAGCTCTCTTCACCCAAAATAGCCAAGGCCAGGTCTGGGAACCAACCCGCAAATGGCTGCCTCAACGTGAAGTGGTATAGAGAAATGTGCACACCTACAGCCATGGAGTCTCTATGCCAGCAAAAGAAAGATGACATCATGAGCTTTGCAAGAAAATGGCTGGAGCTAGAAGACATCATGCTGCGTGAGTAACACAGTCCAAAAAAAAAACGATGAATGGTATCCCCACTGTGGCTGCTAGTGCCAATAACCCAAGTTATAGTTATTTCTTGTGCAGGGGTCCCTTGAGCTTTTGTCCAGGTAGGGGAGTGATGCATATTGGACAAAAACAAAACAACAGAAAAGACTGCATCTAAGAAATGAATGAAACAGTGAACTTCTGCTCAAACCCAAGTCAAACTTCCACGGAGAACATTGAGAAAGATTGAGAAAGAGCTGAAAAGCCTGTTTGGCAGGATGCATGCGCTCTGGTGGGGTGGGGGGTATGGGTGGGGGACTGGTCTAGAGTTGATTAGTAACATAATCTTGTATGTAATATATATATATATATATCTTATATATATATATATATATATAATTTTTAAAAAGATAAATCCATGCAAATTTAGAGGCAGCATGGACAGACAGGAGGCAAACTAGTAGCCAAAAACAAAACAAAACAAAAGAAATACACTCATACACATAAACAAAATAAATAATAAATAAAATACTAAAAATAAAATAAAAAACATTAAAGTTCATCTCAGAAACCAGTTATGAATATTTCTGAACCATATGTTCATAACAGTCACAGTAAATGGCTCGTTCCTGATGCAAATTTGTTGTATTACTTTGCTTTCTGTCACTTTGAAAAACACCCAAGGCAATCTATTTAGCCCAACACATTTTGGTAGTCTCAGTTCACAGTGCATAAGCTCTGTTTCTTGGCTATAGAGAGTATTTCATCATGGCATTGGAATATGTAGTAGAGCAATGAAATTCCCCTCATGGAGAACAAGAGGCACAAGAAAGATCCTCTGGACATGATACAACCTCTGAAGGCCTATCCCCCCCTGGCTAATTCCTACCTCCTAACACCTAGAATCTATGCAAATAATGTCATCCTTAGGAGACTGACCCTTAAGCATTGATCCTACGAGAAGGATATTTCATATTCAAACCGCAATTGAATCATGTACTCAGATGTCTCAGATTCTTATGTCACCTGCTTCTCTTGTATCAGCATATATCATATCTCTATGTCAGCTCACAAGTATTGCTTATTAGGGTTTTTTTATAAACAGGGGCAAAATCCTATCAATTTCAAGGCATGGACATCTTAATATTGCTTTACAGCAAAAATATAGGCCACAATCTGAAAAGCATGTGGAAGAACAGTAGCTAGGAATATCAGAATCCCAATTTCAAGTATTGCAGTTCTTCATTAGCTGTTTGGCAGTATAGGTAGTTGAAGACGAGGCTGAAGACACAAGCCTGGATGCATGTGAAGGTTTGCCTTCCTGGCAAGGTCCTTAGGAAAGGCAGATTGGAATATTATCAACATGAAAATCTTGAGAAAGCTTGTGTGGCTCTAGAGCTACTAGAAAAAGTGTGTGAATTATTGTGTCTTATCTCTTCAAATGATTTTTTGCTACAGAGACACTAAGCTAAAACGCACACTCAGACACACATCCATGCACATACACTCATACAGATACACACACACATCATGCACATACACATATCCACATACATACATACACACACCCATATATATAGACACATATGTATATGTATAGGCATACAAATATACACATGCACAAATATACACACATATATGCAAATACAAACTCACACAAACACACACACATAAAATTTACATACATACATGCACCCATATAAACATACACACACACACAGAAACACATAAAGACAGATACACACATGAATATTAGCAGGTCCAGGATAGCTGGGGCTACAGGGAGACCCTGTCTCACAAGACCCGAAAAAAAAAAAACAAAGAAAGTTGAAACGTTGAACTGATCACATACAGCATGGTTGGCATGTCATCACAGCCTTTATGTGTACTTAGAATCCATGGAAAGTAGATCTAAATGCTCTGATTCCATGCACAGAAAAAGATGACCTGTGGTAATGGGGAAGCAGATTAACTGAATTATAGTAGTTATTTTCAGAATATATGTATAGCATGTACATAACTCAGGTGTGTACATTTGCACCACTCAAATATATAACGATAAGCGATCTATCAGTATTATCTATCAATATATAGAAAAGAAAAAAAAGAAGAGAAAATAATATAAGTCATTAGTGGCGCACCGTCACCGTTTATACTTGCCCTACGGCAACGCGGTATCGTACGCCGCATAGTTGTAATGCAAACAGGTGCAACTAATAGCCTGGAATTTCTATTTCCCGCGTTCCTCTCTTTATATCCTAAAGATAAGTCACCTTACTAAGAATCGAAAGTTGCTGGGACATGTAAGTCCGATCCTGAATCAATCCCCCAGATTAATAACGCCCCAGCATCCCGCCCACACCACAAAGCAAATCAAGGTTAGCAGCAAGGGCGGATAATTTCCTGACAGTTACTATATCATAGCACCAAAGGGAGAAACATAGAATTAGCAATCCAAAGTCATGTCGTAAAATTTAAATATTACATGGTAGACGTGAATCATACGAACTTGCGGCTAAAGACTATCTAGGTTTCTATATTCCCTGTGCATCTTGAAAGATACAGTACTTGAAAAGACTGAGTAGAAATTCTACACACAGGTATAAATATAGACGAGAGACACAAACAGCTACTGGGTCACCAGTATAACTCATAACAGATGTACGTATTTAATGGTTACCATCAAAATATTAAATATCAGAGAAATGAAAATAAGTCTTAAATTATACATTTTAGTGGAATCCTTTCATACTGGAGACATTAGGATGAAAATAAAGTATAAGTTGGTGAAGTTCGGTTGGAATGTTTAAAAATTTTAGCAAAATTTTGTTGGTCAGGAGATAGAGACCTTATCACTATGGAGAGTCCGGAGATTTTAACAATTCACAGATCTAAGTCAGTTCTTAGACACAGAGTTTAGAGGAAAGAAGAAGGAACACTCATGAAAAGGGTGGTTAGGCATTTTTAAAAGTGTGTGAGTGTGAATTATGGCACAAGTTAGAAGCACATGCATAACAAAAGAAGCACATGCATAACAAAAGAAGCACATGTATACTTGGCTCAATGGGATTGTGTAAATTTATAGTGAACTGCTGTATTTTGCTTAATATTTTATTTTTTTGTTTATTTTTTTAATTAAATCTTTTTAATATAAATTGGTGTAACAGAGGTTGCAGTAACAAGGGAGATGGCTAGACCAACGTGGAGTCGCCATCAGGCACTAAGCCCCACCCCACCAGAGCTCATGTAATTTTTTTTTTTTTGTTTTTTTTTTTTATATATATATATGTATTAACCATTTATTTCTCATTCTTTCTTAATATTCTCCATGGGAAGTTGACTGTTTTGAAAAGTTCACTGTTGCAGACGTTCTTTGATGCAAGCCTTTCTGGATGTTGTTTGTGGTTGTTAGAAATTTCCATATGGATCACCCTAAGATACTATGGAAAAATCGCAGTGGGGCACTGGCACAAGAATACAGTTGCAAAGAAGGTAATGGAATTAAATGCGCTGAAAACAGTCCACATATATAAGGGATAGCGCATGCGTCGTTTGTTTATTTGCGTGTACTGTGGGGGGGTTACTTCACTCAAACATGATGTCTTCTAGTTCCATCCATTTGCGCCTTCAAGGCTCATGATGTCAAATGTTTTTTTACTGCGGCATAGAACTCCAGTTTGTATAGATAAAAATAGGAAAGAAGCACATTTTCTGCTATCCCTAATCAGTGAGGGGCATTTGGGTGGTTCCAGTTACTTGGGCTATTGTGAAGAGAGCTGAAATAAACGGAAAATTAAAAAGCTGTGCATGGGTATCTTCTCTGCGGTGGGTAAAAGGGTCTCGTAGGGGGGTACATGCCCGAGGAATGGTATTGCTGGAGTCTGGTATCAGGTTGCGAAGTTCCCAGTCTTCCAAGGGTTCCCCCACACTGCTTTCCAGGATGCTGTAGCGAGAGTTTATATTCCCACCATCAGGGGATGAGTGGCTCCCATTTACTCACAACCTCTCCAGCACTTGGTATCATTTCGTATTCCTAATCCTAGCCAGGTGGTATTGGAGTATAGGATAAACTTAAATGGTTTGATGTTGCATTCCTAATGGTTAGTGATCCAAGACACTTCTGAGGATGTTTCTCAAGCCATCTCTAATTCCGCACTTGTGAAATCTCTGTTCAATCTCTTTGCTCTAACTATTGAGTGGGTCATTTGTGTTCGTTTTCTTTTTTTTTTTTAATTTTTGTTTTTTTTTGAGTAGTTTAAATATATTCTGGAAATCATGCGTGGGAGTCAGATGTTTCTGCGTGAAGGTTGACTCAACGTCGGTGGGGAAAATATTCGCCGAAAGCTCCACGTTTGATTTGGTTCTTTGATGTACAGAAGCGTTTGAGTTTAATGAGTCCCTGTCTTAGATCGACACATAAAATTCGTTGCGCAGGCGGCTGGCTGGAGTTAGGAAGTCTTTTAACCTACGCCATTAAATCTTATAGGTAGATACCTGCAATGCCAAGAAGCAATTTTTCTAAGGTCGGTTGCTTCACATGCAGAGTTTGGGGTTTCACGGTTGAGGTCTGATGATCAGTCTGGAGTGTTGACTGTTGTACACAAAGGAGGATAAGAAAGGGTAGGGTAAAGAAAGAGGGGAAAGTAATTTTCATCTTCTCAAGTGAGTGATCCGTATGTTGCGCAAGACACCACTTGCTAGAAGAGATGCTGTGCATTGGTTCTCCATTGTGTCTTCCTGTGGCCCCACTGTTGTCAAATATGAAAGATGGCTGAAAAGTTTGGGTATATGTGACTCAGGTTTGGTCTTTGGCGTTGGTTCCATTGGTCAACAGGTCTGTTTTTGTGCCAGTAAACCATGCTTCTTTTATGACTATATAGCCCTGTATTATAGTTGTTGTACGTCGGTGGTCGAGAGATCTCCGGCCCCCTAAATGGTAGCTCCTGAAATTTTCAATGCGGGTAATATTATTGGCTAAATTTTGATGTCTATATGTTGTGCCAAATGAAAATATTCAGGACTTAATTTATCCAACCTGTGAAAGGAAGACGAGCTTATAGAAGTAAAGTGATTGTATTGAAGAGGTAATAGGGATTGCGTATAATCTATAAAAGAGTTTTGTATAGTGAACATGGACAAATTTTTACAATGTTAATTTTAGCCAAACCAAAATGCGCATGGAAAAAGGAAAATAAATGAAATATCCGATCCTAGTCTGATGTCTTCAAATAATCAATTTCGTTTCTTGAGGGTTTACATTTTGGGTTGTGTTAGAGATCTTAGGGATTGTCTTTGGTTAGTTTTGTTTCTAGGTATTTTATAATTTTTGAGGCTATTGTGAGTGGGAAGTTCTCGTTGAATTCTTTCTCCAGTTGCTTGTTTTTTGTATAAAGAAGGCCATTGATTTTTTGTAAGTGAATTTTGTATCCTGCCACTTTGGCTTAAAAAAAGCTGTTAATCGTTTCTATTATAGGACTTTTCTATTGGAGAGAAGTTAGCATCCCATGTAACACATAACATAAGGTCGATCAGCCACATAAGGATGGTTGGTTGACGGGTTCAGCGGTTAGTTTCCAATAAGTACTAGGGCCTTTAATTTCCTTTTCTTGCCTTAAATTGCTCTAGCGAGTGGGTTTTTCAGGAAATGCAAGCACTATATTGAAGAGAGTGGTGACCGGGGCAAGCCTTGCTGAGTTCCATAAACCTTTAAAGGGAGAAGGTGTAAAATCTGGGAGTTCAGTTCCCATTTAGGATGATATCGGCTGTGGGGTGTGCCCTGTATAATGGCATTGATTACATTGCGTGAATGAGCCTTCCAAGCCAATTCGGCGCAATCTCGTAGCTTAATGAAGAAAGAGCAGTATAAAAAAAAAGGAGCTGGTGTGGTTAGTCAAACGAACTATTTAAGAAAGAATGTTAGAGAGAAAAGAGAAGAAAGAGAATCCAGCATCAATTTGATGAAAAATGAAGTGTGGTTTTAAAAATGTCTTTCATTCCATTTATGTGTTAGATGATGTTTAGTGATTTTCATATGTTGAACCATCCCTGCCAGGAAATCAATCTGGGTATGAATCCAACTTTAATTCACAAAGACATGAGTGATGATCTGCTTGAATGGGGGGTCTGTATGCTATTGCGCAGATCCCGGTGTTATAGGGAATTGTTTGGCATCTGAAAATGGTTCAAAATTCGGGAGATGGAAAAAAAGATCTATGCTAAAAATCATCCTTTAAATAACGTTGTCTCTTGGGGCCTGGTGTTTTGGTACTAGCACATATGTGCTGCTGGCTTCCTCGCCCGGCCTTTGAGCGCCTGCCCTATAGCATTGTCTCCTCCTCCCAAGTTTCCCTAATCATGGGGTGGGTCTTTTTGCCCGTGTCCGAAATTCTGCTGTGCACCCATTCTGGACCTAGGGTACTATAACTTGTAATTGAGAGGTTCCGTATTAGGCATCTCAATTCTACATGTATGGGTTGGGTCAGTTAAGCTGTCTACTCATCCTTAGGGTGGTGAGCTTTGGGTGTGATTCCCATGATTTCGATATTCAATCCATTTCGTCTAGGTTGTCAAACGTGGTAGATAAGGTTTTTGAAGTATTCACAATATGATTTCCTGGATCTTTGCATTGTCTAGGGTGGGTGTGATATTTCTGGTTTCATCACAGATTCTATTGATTTTTTTTTTTTTTTTTTTTTTTTTTTTTTTCTTTTGGTTAACTGGGGCTAGAGGTCTGAGAAATCTATCTTGTTTATTCTTTCAAAGAACCAAACTTTTGGATTCATTGGATTTTTTTTGGGTGTTATTTTGTATTTTTTATTTTTTTCTATTTCATTGATAATGCTCTGCTCTGATTTTTATAATATTCTTCCTGTCTTTGTACATTTAGGGTTTCATTTGTTGTTGCATTTCAAGTGTTTTTAGCTGCAGTGGTTAGATGCATGACTTCTGCTTTTTCTGTTTATCTAATGTAGTCACCCAGGGCTACAAACTTCCCTCTTAGGGATGTTTTTAAGGTATCACATAGGTTTTGTTTGTGTTGTATTGTCATTGGTCATTCAGAAAATTCTAAGGAAGGCTTTTATTTCTTCTTTATGCGGGAGTTTCCGGTTGACCCAAAATTCAAATTATTCAAAAAGTGTGAAAAGTTTTTAGTGGCTCCATGTGTTTCGATTGGATAGGCAGTAGGTAATAATTATTCCTGGGAGGGGTAAAAGAAAAAATGTAGAGTAAAATAAGGAAAAACTTTAGCTTGGCACTGTGGTCTGATAGACTGGATGAAACAAAACCTTAATATTCGCATCTTTTTGTATCTATATGTAGGACTTATCGAAGGAGGAAAAAAAAAAAAAAAAAATTCTGTTTTTTTTTTTTTTTTTTTTTTTTTTTTTTTTTTTCTTTTTGTATTTGTTGAGTAGAAAGTGTATTTTTTGGTATTAGGTTGGAATATTAGGTAGATGTCTATGAGGTCCAGTTGGTATATCATATCATTCAGTCCACATGTCTCTCTGTTTATTATTATTATTTTTATTTTTTGTCTTGTTGACCTTTGCAAAGGACTCAGTGGGGTATTGAAGGCCCTTACTACGAGTGTACTGGGAAAAATGTTATTATGTGACTTGTGGTCCTGGAGAATTGTCTTTATAAAAGGTATGTTTGGTGCACAGAGTTTGGGGCATAATATATGCATACTGTGAAATCTTTTGGTGGATTGTTCCTTTGATAAAAAAATGTAATGGAACATGAATGGAAAAAAATGTATGAAAGACTAGCACAAAGCAATCAATAAAAGTAAATTAAAAAAAAGTAATGGCCTTCTTTGCTCTCTGATTTCTTTTACGTTGAAGACTATTTTGTTTTGATATGAAAATAGCAACACCTGCGTTCTTTTTTGGTACCATTTTCTTGGATATGTTCAATCTGTTCACTTTAAGGTGGTGCTGTCCTTGAGGGTAAGGTGTGTTTTCTTGTAGACAGCAGACGATGGATTCTGTTTCCTAATCAACTCTCTCTGGTATGTTTATTGATTGGGGAATTTAGTCCATTAATAGTTAAGGTTATAACTGTTAGGTTTGTGTTGCTGCCTTTTGCCTTATTTCCATTTGTGGTTTGGGTTTAGGTTTCTACTTCTCCATTATGGCGCTTTTATTGATTTCTCTTTCTAGGTGCCTGGGTTGGTTGATCCTTTCTTCTCTCCATTGAATTGCTTCAAGTAATCTCTGAAGGTGGTTTGTCTGACATGTATTCTTTCATCATGTTTATGTCATGGAAGGGTTTTTACTCCTTTCCTTCAACTATATTCGACAATTTTGCTGGTAGAGTAACCTGAGTTGGCATCTATTTGGGTCATTTAACCTGGGAATGCTTTGTTCGAGGTTCTTCTTGCTTTCATAGTTTTGCATTGAGAAGTCAGTTGTAGATTCTGAGAGGTTTCCCTTTATAGGTCACTTGTTGTTTTTCGCATCTCTGTTGGCTTTAAGGATTTTGTCCTTTGTTTTGGGTTTCTAGCATTTAAAGGGAAAAAGAGTTAACTATGATGTAACATGGAGAGTTTCCTTTTCTGATCTTGTCCTGTTTGGAGTTCTATTGCTTCATGGTTTGTATTGGTTTGTCTTTTAATTAGTTTGGGGAAGTTTTCATCTATTATTTCTGTTGAAGATCTGAGCAATACCATTCGCTTGGGATTCTTCTCCTTCCTCTATTCCTATGGAGGGCAGTAGGTTGTGATCTTTTCATAGTGTCCCAACAGTTCCTGTTTGTTCCACTTTTTGTGTAGTTTTAATTTTTTCATAATCTTTACTTGAGGTTTTTAGTTTGTTCTGTGTTATCTTCAGGTCTGATATTTCTTTGTTCTGCCTTCCTCCATTCTGCTTCTGAGGCGTGTTCCATTCTTTGCCTCTTGATTGGATGAGTGTTTGATTTCCTTTTTTATTCCTCTTCCTGATTTCTTTAGTATTTTTCTACTTACGTTCTTTTGGGAGATTCTCAATCTCTTCCTGAAGCTCATTGCTTTGCGAGTTGTTCCTTATTTTTTTCAGCATGGATCTTTTCAGTGTTGCTACGTCTTCCAGAGTTTGTCATTCGCTCTCTCTAGGTTCCTTCTTGAGTTCTTCATTCGCTTTTCTTAGATCTTGAATTGCTCTTTATAATTTTGTAGTTCTTTAAGTATGTTTCAAATTGGATTTCTGTTTATCTGTGTCCTGGGCCATCCCCAGGGGGGATCCGGCTGTAGGAGTTCTTCCATAGGTTGGGTAGAGCTTGATTCAGGATTATCCTGCCCCTTTCCCAGGTTGTCTCTTATTGGTGCGCCGCATATGGGCTTCTCCTGCCTGTATTCTAATATGGAAGTCCCAAATGCCTCTTCACAGTGTTTGAATGCATTTTGCTTTGCTTGCCTCCTTCAGAAGCCTTCCTGTGCTTCAGCTGGCCTTGGGAGATCTCGATTTATGAACTTTGAACAGATATCAATTTATTTGGTCATAGAATCTCACCATGATTCAGCAGGGTATCAAAGGCCTTTGGGCTTGGATAATAATTAATAAAATACATGATTATAATTCTAATTGTACATGATTCTTCACCAAATCAACATAGTTCATGCAATTTTTATAAATGTTTTAAATTTATACATTTAACCTAGAAACCAAAAAATATGAGAAAAATTGTCATAAACTAATTTTGACTGCTTGAATGCCAGTTTCTGGCATAATCCAGTCTATTGAATGACAGAGTACCCTCACCTAATGAACATCAGTGGATTACTTAGGGGCATCAACCATGTCTATCCTGTGAATTTCTCAGCAAGGTGTTTAAATCTGGGAAACAGGAGAGTACTGCATATAACCTTGTAGTATGTACACAAATGTTCAGGGGACAAAGAACTGAAACAGAAATCCTGGAGTACAGCAAATCTTCTGAAATACAGTCCTCTGAGTTATGTCAAAAGACTGCCTCTGAAATTAACTGAGTAAAATCCTGGGTGGTTGTACAACATATGCTTAATAAAGTAAAACAAAATTGTAACCACTTACCTTTCTGTACTTTAAAGGTAATAAAGATCACATGGTGGCATATCTTGTCAATACATTTCTAAAGAAATCGTCAAGAGCCTCAAGGTTTGTAATAGGGACTAGGAAGACTTCACTCATCTAAGATGCAGGTCACAAGTTGACACTTGAGCTAGGTGATCAAGCAGACTCTGGTACCCCTATTATTTTATGTGGAAATGAGAAACTATTATGTCTCGTAGTTCAGTCTCAAGTTTAAGACATGAATGTGAATCAGAAGGGAAATGAATGTGATCACCAACAATTGGAATGACTGCTGTGGAAATGGGAACATGGGCACACACTTCAGAGCTGACAGGGTTAGCCTGACTCACAGTCAACTAAGATATGTTCATAGGAAAGAGTGTATCAAAATGCACTCTTGATGAGCTTTCATTAATCATCAGAGAGGAATAAGAACCTGGATTGAACTAGGGTTCCAGTGAAAAGGACACATATTATTATGCTGTTAAATTCAGTGTATCTATTTGTCTTCAATAAGCCTTCCACAAGGACATATAAGATAGAGTATTTGACTGAAGCCCTTTTGTTTCAGATGTAATGACAGCAACAGCTATGGAGGCAGATAAAGCATATTTTATGGGTAGCTTTTCACTATGGATATTGGTTCATTAGCTCCTAACAGCCATGGCCAACAGTGGATTCTGAGGTCGCTAACTGCCTGGCACAACACATGTATAGGCTGCACCTGTTCTGACATCTGCAGGGATCTGCTCATAAACAATGAGCATGTGCTTAAGACTAGGCAGCAATTGGATTGGCCTGAACTTAAGGAGCAATGCATGATAACACAATAAAGATGATAGTGCCAACAATACTTTATATTCCGTACTTCGCTCCTTCCTCAACTTGGACCAACTCATTAGTCCTGGCAGTGGCTAGATCAACCTTGGTGAAAGGGAAATCAGACTGTGCGGCCATGCCTGTTGTCTAGCCATTTCACCATGACAACTCTGTTCAGAGTTGTCACTGCATACAGTGGTTACCAAGGACAGTGCCTGTGTATATTTGTATATGAGTGTGTGTGTATGTTTGTATGTGTACATATGAATATATGCATGAGTGCATATGTATGGATATATGTATATGTATATATCTATATTTGTACATATAAGAATGTGTGTGCTAATATTCATGTGTGTCTCTGTCGGGATTGGTTCTGTGTGTGTGGGTAAATGTTTTTATATGGTGACTGTCCGTCTGTCCAATTTTAATGTGTGTGTGTGTGTGTGCGTTTGTATTTGCATCTAGGTGGTGGTATATTTGTGCTGGTCTATTTGTCTGCCTCGCCCTCTACCTATGGGTCCTATATAGGGGTGGTGGTAAATGTCCTGCTAAGTCGTTGGCGTCACCTGTATGTCTTCTGCCCTGCCCCTGTTTAGTTAGTGGATCTCTGTCATTTAGCAGTGTCTTGATCTGCCTCGGGCTGTGTTGTCAGTGCTGCGTGTTTGGGAGCGACGTTTCGTCTTCTGTCTCTGTCGCCCGCCCCCCCTGCTTTTGCCGCCATCAGCCTACCCCTCATTGCTCCCACCCCTTTTTTTACCTGCCTCTTTAGCTCTCCGCGCCCCACCCCGTCGCTTTCTCTCCAGGTGTCCGGTGTGCCCACTCATCGTCCCGTCTGCCGTGCTGCCTTTCCTCAGAGCCTCTTCCCGGCCGCCCCCCTTCACATGCCTCCCGGCGTTGTGCTCTTCCCCGCTCTCTTCCACCTACGCGCGCCGGGGCCACAAGCGAATGAACGATACCCCGCATATCCTTGCCATTTGGGATGCGGCTGATTCGTTCCTCGCTCCTGTTCTTCTCCCCCATCGCTCATTCAAGATATTGTGGCCTAGAGGAGTGTTGCGTCACAAGCAATATGAAAGATGTCCTGAGATGGAAAGAGCAGTGCAATTTTGGGGGTTGGTGTGTGGGGTGCCCCTTGAAAGGGGTATAGATTTGTGGGCCCGGGTTCGTGATGACGAAAACCGCCACTAAGCCCTACCGGTGTGTGGAGGCGGACATAGCGATATGATATATGCGTGAGTGACCTAGATGAAAGCAGGGTTGAAGCATAGGGTTAAGAAGTCTGGACTGGTAGATCTTGGAGTTGGGGTCGAGTGGGTGAGTCAATTCGGTTTGAAAATATGGAAAATAATCCTATCGTAGAGGATCAATGATTAGGGTCAGTCCGCCTAAGGATGAACATTATTTGCATAATTCAGGTGTTCGGATTAGAATTAGGCCCGAGGCCTATCAGGCCGATCAGAGGTGTGTAATCAGGGTCGCAGAGGGTATCGTTCTCTTGTTCCCGTCTTGTTCTCTCCATGATGTGGACATTGCAATTGGCATTGATCTAACGACATATTCAAAGGCCAGCTGGAAATACTCAATCTAACTAGCCAACGAAACACAAGCATTATATACTTTATTGCAAACTGTAAACTAGAAATAAAACAAAATGTGATTCGTGGCTAATATAGATTGCCCATTGGGTGTATGATTTCCATAAGTGACTAGAATGTTAAGGCAATAGTATCAAACAATTTGCATCAGGCACGAGCATTTACGTGTGACTTTTATGAACATGATGTTGCATAATAATTCATAATCTGTTTTCTGCGATTGAACGTTAATATGTTTTTTTTATTATTTATTTTTATTATTTTTAAAATTAATCGATTCTATACCTTCTTTTATTTTAATTTCTGTTGTTTCATTCTGTGATGCTTTGCTATTTTAGTTTTATTATGTTTTTGTTTTGTTGTTTTGGTCAGACATAGGGTTTTGCCAACATTCTTCATGTCCTCATGCGTTTGTCGTTTGTTTGCTGCCTCTCAATTTCATGGATTATCTAATCTTTTTAAAAATTCGTATCAATAATTATATTAGTCTGTCTTTCTCTACTCTCGTGATGTAGCCACATCTAGGAGTAGTCCATACTGCCACTTCCTTACGGAAACAGACCAAAAATTCCCCACCCGAACCCCCGCCCGCCACTGTTTCTGAATCAACAAACAAAACCCCAGTCCGCAGCTCATGCCTGTCGCCGAAACCATCCGCTAGTTTATCTCGTTTTTTCTCAGTCTTCATCAACCCTTCTCCATTATGGCAGTTGACTGTTTTTGAGCACTAGTTACACCCTGTTTTCTCATCTTCATTTCGGTGAGCACCTCTTTTCTGTTGTTGTTTGTGGTTCTTTTAGGTACACAGATCAATGCATATCTCCCCGACGAAACCTGAGGACACAACTTCAAGGGACCCATCGCAAAGGAATACTCAGAAAAATGGGTATTGCAGCTACATCCAACAAGGTGAGGGGAAGACTCATTCATCGTGTTGTTGTTCGGGGACTGGTGTGGGTAGTTGCTACTGGCCGTGGGTCGACGTCCACACTGAACGATCTGGAAAGCTTGAACTCAGCATGTATGGGCTTCTTAGCATCCACCGCCCATTTTCTTCTTGCAAAGCTCATGATGGAATCTTTCTTTGCTCAGCATAGAACTCCATGGGGTAGATGTACCACATTTTCTCGAGCACTCATCATTGGAGGGGCATTTGTGTTGGTTCAGCTCCTTGCTAATTGTGAAGAGAGCTACAAAAAAACATGGCTGTGCATGGGAGCGTCTTGGTGGGTGAGGCGTTGGTGGACTGAGGGGAGGGGGGTGTCGAGGGTGGCAGAGTGGCGGTCGTCCATCCTTCCAGGGTTCGTGGGCCACACGGCGGGCCAGAGGTGGCTGGATAGAAGTTGGGTCACATTCCACAACAACAAGGCATGAGTGGTCCGCTTTTCCACCACAAGTTCGTGGTTGGGTTGGTTGGGGGGGGGGCTCCGCGTCCGCGCGACTCTCTCGTGGGATTAATGTTTGCTTGATTTCCTAGCGAAGTGTCTGGATTCTTATAGATACTTATAGAGAAGAGAATTCTTAACAGTGGTTTTTTGATTTACATTTCCTAATGATTCAATGAATAGTTGCCCACTTTTGTCATCTGTTGTCTCCGCCCTCTCTCTTCCGCCCCTTTGCCGAATTAGTTTGTTCGCCTCCTGTTCCCGTTTTCTTTCTCCTCCCTACTATTGTGAGTGAGGGTGGGGCGTCTGCTGTTTTCTTTTCTCTTTCTTCTCTATTTCTCGTTCTACCTTTGTTTTTGAGTAGTGGTTCCGTAACGATTCGGGAAATCAGGGGTTTGGGGTCAACAGGTTTTTGTGGGGAAGGGTCTCCCACTACGGTAAGGATTTCCTCTTCACCCTTACCTGTCTCTATTTGCTCTTCCCGTCTTGTTGTTCTTTTCGGGTTATGATGTACAAAGCGTTTTGAGGGTTTAATGAGTCCCCATTTGGTGTCCACCTGGATCGACCGTAAGCTCGTTGTGCAGCTTGCTGGCAATTTTCCAGAGTCTTCTCCGATGCCTATGGTCGTAGTCTCGTGCCAACTTGTGTTTTTAATCTAATGGCCTATCAACTTGTGGTTAATTTTCCCGTTGAGTCGTGATCATCTGGAGCGGAACTTTTTTGCCAGGGTGAGAGGGGGTAGGGGTTTGCATAATGGTCTTCCGTCTCATAAGTGGGTGATCCGTTGGGGCCCACACCACTTGCTGAGATGCGCTCTGTTCGCTTTCCCCTCTCCGCTTTTACTTTTCCTCCATTGTGTCTTCTTGGCCCCCCTTGTCAAATTATGAAACATGGGCGGAAATTGTATGTGCTAGCACCAAGTTTGGATCTTCCTTTTTGTTCCCATTGGGTTCACAAGCGTCGGTTTATTTGTGGCCAGTACCCAATGCTGTTTTGGGGGGATCTGAACGCCGAGTCACCCACCTCCCTGTACGATATTGTGTGGCCATTCTGGTCTTCGTTATATTGTTGTATGTAGCTTCGCAGTGCATCGCCTGACCCATTTGATTGATCCCTCGGGCCCGGTTGGAAGCTCAGAAACAGGGCATTTGATAAATCCTCCCTGGAAGTTGGAGTTGTAATGTGTTTTGTTTTAAGCCCCTCTATTTGGGTTGGGGGGGCTATATTTATTCGATAACCCCAGGAACGCTCCATCGTCAGAGCAGTTAGTGTCTGCGTACTTCCCTACTGAGCCCTCCTCTCTGGAGCCCCTGTGGGCTAAACTTTGGGGAACAAAATGGGTATGTTCTCGAAGTGGTCCCTGGATTCTGATGGGGAGCTTCAAAGTACTGCATACCTTTAGGTATAACTGACAATCGAGGAGGTGAGCAAGACATGCACAGAGCATGAAGAGTCCACTGGGAAGTTTTGGAGAGCTGAACGTTACAATTTTGCCAAGGATCATATGTTGTCAATTTGTTTTTTTTAGTTACTGACTCACCCCCACACAACACAAACGTTAACAATATTGACTCGTTTTGAAATATGATGAGGCGAGGAGTGCTGAGTATTAAATAGGTCGGGAAGTACCTAGAAAGATCTATTCGGTATGCACGTTGAACCAGCTCAAAGTTCAGGTCATGACATGGTTTTTAATGTTTGATTTTAGGAAGTTTAGAATGAGAAGAGGAAACAAAACACAGCCCTGAAATATCTGGAAAAGCTGCAGTTTGGCTTTAGTAAAGAAACATGTTTAAACTTGCAGACAAGAAAAATATAATTGATGAAGACAGGAGGTCAACAAGAAAGTATCATACCAAGAAAATAAGAGTTGCCTACGAGTGTACCAGAAATTGGCCAGCCCCACCAATGTCAGTCTCCATGATATAAGGGTTTTACATCATATGAAAGTTTCCCTGATCTACAGGCCATAAATGGAAGTGTTTACTTTGATTTACTCATCCAGGTATTTAGATGTCTGGATGATCCAAAGACATACAGAAGCAGAAGTGAAGGAATGCCATATGGATGGCTGTGCTGTAGCCCGGACAGGTGGCCTTGTTATCAAGTCGCAGTCGCTTCTCCGCGGGTCGCCCACGAGGCTGGCGAACGACAGCCTCGGCCTCTCTGTACGGTCGGCATGCGAGAGCGCTCCTCACGCATAAGGGGTGGCACAACACAGCGTCAGCCCCAGCGCGGGCCGCGGGGTCGGTGGGGGCGGTGATCGGGCCGCCTGCGAAGGTCGACGAGCCCGTCAGGAACGCCGCCGAGGGCTCATCGAATCGCAAGAGAAGCGCAACCTCTCTACAGGGCCCGGCACTCGCCCGACATGGCAGCAAATCATGGAGGAAGTAGGTCGCACTCCCCTCCTCCGCCCGCCCCTCGCCCTCTCTCGTCCGCCCAACGGGGAGCAATGCAATGGGGATCGTCGAGAAGCGCGGCGGGCATCACCGTGAAAAAGCGACAGGTGCGCATCTCGCTCGCGCAGGTTGCTCTCCCACTGCGGCTCCCGCCGCTCGGGGGGGGGGCGCGCGGCGCGGTCGGGCGGGTCGCGGCGGGGGGGCGGCGTCGGCCCAATCCCGTGCCACTCGGTGCGCGCGGGGGGGCCGCGGGTCGCCCTCGGTCGGGCCGCGGGGGGGCCGGGGGCTGCGGCGCGCGGGGGCGGCTTGACGGGGGGGGAGGGGGGGGTAGAGCGAACTCCTCTCATCTCCGTCACATCGTCAGCGCAAAGCAGGATAGAGCTCGACCCTACTAGGCGAAGCGAGCGCGCCCGATCTCGGGCGGTTCGCGCAGCTCTTTGAAGTAAGGCAGTGCTGGCGATGTTCCCACGCATAGAGCTGCCTACGCGAAGGATCTCGGACAGCAGTAGGTCCCAGGGGGGGGGGGAGGGTGGGGGGGCAAATAGTTGCAGGGGGGGTGGTGGGGGGGGGGGGGAAGGAGGGTCTCGCAAGGGGTGGAAACGTCTGGAGCGACAGGTTCTGATATAGGCCCAAGAAAATCGCTAATAAAGCAAGTGATGGCGGCGTCGGCATCAGTCGGCGTGGAGCTGGGCGTACGTGGCTGTGCGCAGTGGGTGTTTGGAAAATTAAGATTCAAGTGGTAACGCAGTGAACGTGAACTCAATCGGAAGCTACAAAACAAGTTACTACAAACTCATCGGGGAGTACGGTCCGGCGCTGGGGGGGATGGGGGACCAAAATTACGGAAAGTGGGGGTCATCGGAAGTATTGCAACACACCAGTGCGAAAATAATTTGTCGGGTGCTGGAAGAGAATGGCAGGAGGCGGGGTACGAGTGCGACACACCTCTTACAGAGGACCGGAGGTGCCGATGCGCCAGGGACCGGGGCCCTGGAGGCCGAGAGCCGGTGCTGAAACGCGGGGCCAATCCAGGAGAACTCCAGTGATGTCCACGGGACGTTCCCAGACCAGCTCTTTCGCTTAACGCCGCGCACGTGGGGCATCGACAACGGTGCCAGGCCGCTGCATGCAGACATACATCATACACCTACAAGAAAGAATAAAAATTTAAAAAAAAAAAAAAAGAAAAAAAAAAAAGAAAAAGTAAATTTGAAAA
>VZQC01003373.1:9458-67367 GCA_009823505.1 Rhizomys pruinosus
AAAAAAAAAAAAAGAAGGTGGAGCGGGCCTCACTGGTGGCTGCACAGTGCTCTCTGTTTCCATGGTGGCTGCACTGAACCACACTCCCAATTGTTCCTGCATCTGGTCACCTTCTTCATCTGACCATGTGGCCTGTACAAACTTACTGGCACAGGTAAATTTAAATTGGATCCTGCTAGCCTGTAACATCTAATGGCATGTTCTAATCCTTTTATAATTTATTTGTTTTTCATCTTGGATTATTATTAAAAAAGCAGTTGAGTCTGATATGGTCCCTGCTGCCTCTTAACAAATTAAATGCATTTTTATGTCAGATTAACAAAGTTGTCCTGAGTCCTCACTATTATAATTTTAGTGCTGTTTTCATCTGTTTCTAATTTTTCCATTTTGACTTTTTGTATGGGTATACTTACTGTTTTTACAGGATTACTATTTAAGATTTTTTACATTATCTACTGGCTTTTAATGAATGCAGTTTTGGGCTTTTTATTTTGCTTACATGACTTTTGCCTATTTTTAAGGGAATAATTTGGATTTTGATCAGGCTCTCCGCTTCATCAGTTTTCTCTATAAATCCCATTTTATTCAGCAATCAATTTTGTTTCTGTTCCGGATACAAGATACAAGCCTCTGTATCTGAGATTAAGAAGGTGTGTCCGGGTCTGGAGAGATGGCCTACGGTTAAGAGCGCTGACCGCTCTTACAGAGGACCCGGGTTCGATCCCCAGCACCCACATGGTGGCTGAGAACCGTCTGAAACTCCAGTTCCAGGAGAACTCCAGTTCCAGGGGAATCCGACGCCTCTTCTGACCTCCGCGGCATTGCACGACACGGGTGCACAGATCTGCATGCAGACAGTACATTCATACACATACAGAAATAAATAAAAAAAAAATTAAAAAAAAAGATTTATTTCCAGCCTTTTTGCCTCCCGAATAATCTTAAATTCTCCATGCTCCATATTCCAGCTGGCCCTCTTGTAGTCAAAACTACAAAAGGGCCAGCTGGAATATGGAGCAAGTACTGCACCGTATGATCATCATAGTCAAATTTTACTAATTCATATAAAAGTATGAGATATTGTTTATGGCACCTGGAGCCTAATGTTCAATGATGTTTAATAATGTAATTTCCCTTTTCTATCTAGAAGCTGCTTAAACTGAGAGTATCAAAATGACTGGAAACCAGATCTGAGGGTACCCCAACTGCCACACCCTGCATTGCTTCTCAGCATGGAAGAAGTCAGAGCTGTCAGTGCTCCATCCCCCTAGAAATAGAAGACCCATCACAGTAAGATGCCAGGCAGCTGGCCCCACCTAAGAGGACTGTTAGTTTAGGTAGAGCAGGAATTTTGTGAAATTAACCCATTTTACGTACAACAGTAATTTAATGGAATTAACTGAAAAAAAGATCTTAAACTCTGAATGATTGTGTGTGAATGTGACAATGAGAATCAATGGTTCCATGGCCCTGTACAGCCTTGGACAACTTTAGGCTGAGGTATGCAGCAGGTCAGGGAACTGAGAACTTTCTGTAGCTTGACATCAGGTTATTCTGGGTACTGACACTTAGCTATGAGATTTTAGAAAAAGGGATCTCCCACTGTCCAGATTTAAAGGATAAAATTAAGTCATGTGTCTGTCATGTGTCCAAGCTGTCTCTGTGTTAATTGTTCTCCCATGTGTCTGAGATTCATGTAATGGTCTGTCACGTGTCCATGTTCTCTTCTGTGTTGGTTTCTGTCAAAAACATGGCTACTTTCAGGTTCTTTCATTCTGTATTGTGCACAAAAACTATTGAATTTAATTTTGGCACACCTCTTAAACATGTATTCAAAGGCCTAATGAACCGAGGTTCCTTAAATATCTACAAACTAGTGTCTAAGCTAGTTATCTAAAAATTTTGTTTGTTACCTGTTAGACTAAATTTGCTTTCCAAAGTAACTGTTTTGAGGCATTTTTCTCTTTTGATTGTTTACAGGTATTTTGATTTCAGTTTCCATTTAGGTTGTTTTTATTGCTTTCAGACCTCTAAAGACCTGATTTTAACCCTTCCTGTTAAAGGTTTACTAACAGGTGTTTTCTTTTCTCTTACTTAAACAGGCTTCTGACAGCGCTGCCACTGTCCCCCTCTACCAGAGACCTATTTAAACTCCCTGAATTCATTCATACTCTAGCACATGGTGCCTTTTTTTTTTTTTTTTTTTTTTTTTTTTNCACATGGGATAGTCCAAATTAAACCAATTTCAGTGAGCTTGATTTAAGCCTATTTCCTGTCTGCTGTAGGTATATTAAAATACCCCCCCTTCCTTCTTGAAACTATAATTCAGAATCTGAGAGACAAGAAAAATAAACTATATCTTTATAGTGAAACAGCCTTCTTTTCAGATAGACCTACAAAGTATTGTTTTCAGCCACTTTATTATTTTGGATTTGTTTCCTGGGCTTTGTTAAAATTTTTCTTTCATGGTTTAAATATATTCAACGTAGAGTACCTAAGTAGCCTTTATAGACCCTAAAGAACAAAATGTATGCTTTACTGGATAGCTTTAATATCAACTTGACACAGCTGGGCTAGGAAACTGCAATAATTGCCTAGATTTGACTGGCTTGTGGCCATGTCTATAGATAGCCTCTAAATTGTAAAATGATGTGGGAGAGCCTAGCCCACTGTGGGCAATGCTATCCCTGGGCAGATATTTATATATTGCACAATACAATAGGCTGAACATGGGCCAGCAACACAAGCCAGTAAGCAGCATTCCTTCCTAGCCTGTGCTGCGGTTCCTTCTTCCAGGCTCCTGCCATGAGCTCCTACCTTGATTTCCCTAACTAATAAACTGTGACTTGGGAAATGTAAAGCAAATAAACCCTTTCCTCTCCAAGTTAGTATTAGTCAGAGTGCTTTGTCACAGCAATTCAGGATTTAGTAAGAATGCTTAAGTCAATGTTCGAGCTTTATTTATGTGTTATATAGTAATTAAAATACCAAATTCATACAACTGACCCTCTTGGAGGTTTAACAACCATACTTAAAGCTTTAATATGATTTGGCCAGAGGGATTTAAAGGGACAATCTTTTGGCCTTTGCCCTCTAAGGTCGACTTAACTCCTAGGGGTCTGTATGGGCAACTCTCTACATGTCCTATAGCTATGAGTCACCAATCATCCTGGGCCAGGGAGGTCTTGGAGAGTCACTTAAGGGACTCCATCAGCCAGTGTCCAGTCTAAAGGAGGAGGGTCAATGTAGAGGAGAATCTTCTCACACTTCAAAGGGAAGCCTGGTCAAGCAAGACCTGCTTTTGTCCTCACACAGATAGAACTCATAAAAGGAGCCAGGTGCTCCCCCAAGGTTCAAGTGACCCCTGAGGATCAGAACCTCAATTGACCTTAACACCAAACCTAAATTAATTTATCTGAGCTAACTGTATGGTTTTAAACATCCCAACAGGAAACCATAATCAAAAGAAAAAAATAAAATAACTTATACCTTATTACCAGAGAGATAGGTGAGAGATCTGCTGTGCCATGCTAAAAATACCTCAGAGACAAGAGAGATCTGCTGTGCTATGCTTGAAAATACCACTTTTCATATTGTCATGGTTATGCTGGCTCTCATCCTGGAGCCCTATGTACTAAAATTTTTTTCCAATTCCTTAGAATGGAATACAAGTAGAGCACAGGTCCTCTCTTCCTCTGGAGAGTCTAGACAGGGGCCCTCCAATGACTAATGTACTCACTAGGCCCCCTGTTGGTACTGGTATAGTCATATAAGACTTAACCAACTTGTCTTTTCAGTTGCAGAGAAACTGTACACTAACTACTGGCCACTATCGATCTGGACCCAAACCACCAGGCACCCAGAGCATCCAAGACAGAGTCCAGACCCTAACCCTCCAGCCTGACACCCCTTCCCCTGATACTGCATCCCCTCTCAGCTATGAAGCAGATACAGGAGAATGGCACCCCTTCCCTTATCATAATCAAAAGGCTGGTTTGTTAGGTCTGGCTCTCCTAGGATTTCAAGTGACACACAGATGTCCACTTCCTTCAGAAGCTGTCAGTCAGTAACTCCACTTCCCCTTTACCTGACCCCACCTAGACATTTAAAAGGGCTTGATCTGCCATCCTAAGTGCCAGCAGCCGTATTTCCATCAACGGACAGCCCTGAACAATTCTGAAGTAAATATGTTCCCAGAGTGACCTTAAGCCTAGTGTGCCTGTCATTTACCTGGAGTTCATGCTTGCATAGATCCAACATATATGCCACCTTTTTTCTAACAGATATGAGATATTACTCTTTTGGTATGTAAAAAATTTTTTATTTGTTAAACTTTTGTTAAGAATTTATATATCTATGCTTGGAGGGCTTCAGTTTCTTTTTCTTCTCTTTTAATGTGTTTGGGTTTTGGTATCCCAATAGGACTGATCTCATATAATGACTCAGGAAATATCCCCTC
Source organism: Rhizomys pruinosus (assembly GCA_009823505.1). Taxonomy (NCBI): domain Eukaryota; kingdom Metazoa; phylum Chordata; class Mammalia; order Rodentia; family Spalacidae; genus Rhizomys; species Rhizomys pruinosus. The sequence goes on from VZQC01003373.1 coordinate 13,918, forward strand.
TTCAATTTTCTGGAAGGGTTTATGTAGAATTGGTTTTATTTTTTTCCTTAAACATTTGGCAGAATGTATCAGGGTATCTTTTTAAATTTACTTCAGCATTTATGTGCCTTAAAACTCTTTAATTTGCATTTGTTTTAAACTTACTTCTTTCTTTTCCTTTTCTTTCTCTTTTCTTTCTTTCTATGTTATGTGTATGAGTGTACTGCCTGCATGAATGTAAGTATACCTGTGTTGTGCAATGCCCATGGAGGCCAGAAGATGGTGTTGGATCCCCTGGAACTGGAGTTATGGACAGTTGTGAGCCACCATGTGGGTGCTGGTAACCAAACCCAGGTCTTCTGCAAGATCAGCTCTTAACTGGTGCTCTTAACTAGTGAGCCACCACTCTTGCCCCCAAAGTTTTGTGATCTTCATACGATATAGTTTCATGGTGTTTAGATCCCCTGCCCAGTGGGTGCTTTCCTCCACTACCCAATTTAATGTACTCATATATATGTAAAACACGGCCTACAGAGTTTGATTTGTGTCAGCAATTGTCCTTCAGCGTGGGTCCATCCGTTAGACCCATTACGAGTCCCATTCCTGTAGGACGCTGTCTTTCCTCCTCTCAGCAGTCATCAGTTGCCAATGTTCCTTAGGTTGGGTTGGGAATTTTTTTACCTACATCCGCATATCTAGGCTGGAATTTTGTCTGGTTCGAGCATCCATAGGACTTGTGCATGTTGTCAAGCAAGGAATTTGAATACAATGCACATGGTGCTATTTTTTTCATATTTTTTATACTTCGAATTCACTGAGTATACTTCTTGGATCTGAGGGTTTGTAAACTGCTCCAGATCTTGAAAAATATGCAGCTAGTGTTTCTTCAAAACCTTTTCAATCTCCCCAACACACACTTTTACGGATTCCAATCATATGCATGACCGGCTGCTCGAAGTTGTTCCATGGGTCACTGACGCACTTTTGCTTTCATGATAGTTTGTATTTCTTCGAGTTCTCTCTTCTGTGATGGCTCAGCTATCATTCCATTCAATGCATATTTCGCTTCATATTTTGTATTTTTCCAACCATACCCTTAAGTTCTGTGTTTATCTTCCATGTCTCTCCTTGCTTTTTGAATTTATAGAATGCAATTTTAAAATACTCTTATTGAATTTTTGCGAATTTCACATAATAGATCTTAATCAGATTAGACCCCCCTCTCCCTGCACTTCCTCCCATAGACCCCTACCGGATTTCATGCATTCTGTCGTATATGTTAAGTCCTATTCAGTCAAGCATTTTTACCCAGATGTCCCTTGATACAAGTTCATTTACTGGTGTTTAGTCAGCCTATCTAGAGTCACTCTTATAGAAAGAAGATCTGGGGCTGGAGAGATAGCCTAGTGGTTAGGAGCACTGACTGCTCTTGCAGAGGACCCAGGTTTGATCCCCCGCACCCACATGGTGGCTAAGAACCGTCTGAAACTCCAATTCCAGGAGAACTCCAGTTCCAGGGGAATCTGAGACCCTCTTCTGACCTCCACGGCATTGCATGACACGGGTGCACAAACCTACATGCAGACAGTACATTCATACACATACAAAAATAAATAAAATTAAAAAAAAAAAGAAAGAAGATCTATTCTCCATCATTTAATAGTAATCAGTTGACAATAGTACTTTGGCTAGGATTGGGGCCTGCTGTCCAGTTTCTTCATTCTCTGCTGGGTTTTTGTCTGATCGAGTCAACATGGGTCTTGTGCATGTTGTCACCATTGTCGCAAGTTCACATGAGCAAGCTTCCAGTGGCCTGAAAGCCTCTGTTTCCCTGTGTTCATGGACCAACCCTGGCTCTTACAATCTTTCCACCTCCTCTTCAGCAATGGTCCCTGAGCTGTGGGGTGGGTGAAGTTTAAATAGGAGTCCTATCCAGGGCACGCACTATGCAGTCTGTTCTCTAAAACTCAGCCAGTTGTGGCTTTCTGTGTGCATCACACTGTGTTACATGAGGAATCTTCGCTGGATGTATTAGTATTCTCTCTAATTCTGTTCTGCTATGTTCCATGAGCCTTAGGTGTAGAGTTTCTACTCTAGATGCATCACTATGCATCTTTCACACATATATTCTCTGTGTGTGACCAGTTGTGGAATTCTGTAATAGCCTCCATATGTTGCAAAAAGAAGCTTCTTTGGTGAGTGGTAAATATAAGGATCTTGTCTGTAAATATAAGGATCCATATTTAGGATACAGTAAGAAATTTTGTTTGTCTAGAAACACGACAGAGATAGAGTTTTCTCTATCATCTATGAGCCATGTGTATTTGGCTATATTTACAGTATCACCCATGAGTTCCCTCCCATTGAGAGGGCTTTAAGTCCAATCAGATAGCTGTTAATTACCCCCTAGCTAAAAGTGCCACTACTACACCAATAGAGATAGTTTGCTGTGCCAGCTGCTGTGGTTATTAGGCTTTGGAGTTGGGTTGGACAGTTGATTGATTTTCTTACTTAGAAACTTGCATAGTATCCTTTAGAACTATGACAGCTAGTCTTCAGGGAGGAGGCTTTTAGGTCAGTTCCTGCTCCATTGTTCCAAATCCTGTGTTTGAAGTATGTTCTGTCTTCAGCGATAGGGTCTTACCTTCAAGTTCTGGGCAGTAATCAAGGACTATGGCAATAGTCTGTGTTATTTTGGGAGTCTCTTGGACTTCCATGACCAACAACTGGAATGAAGATTTCTCCTGTATGATCCCATGTTTCTTGTTATATAGCCTTCAAATGTTGAACACTAATTTAAGTTGTTCCTTAGCCATTTTTATTTATTTTTTTTGAGAACTCTCTGTTCAGGTTCTTAGCCCACTTTTTATTGGGTCATTTATTTTCTTGTTTCTTTGTGTTTTTTTTTTTTTTTTTTTTTTAGTTCTTTGGATATTTTGGATATTAACCCTCTGTCAGATGTGTAGCAGATGAAGATTTTCTCCAAGTCAGTGGGTTTCCTCTTTTACTTCCTTGGTTGTTTCTTTTGCTGAACATAAGCATTTCAGTTTAATGAGATTTCATTTGTTGATTGTTGACCTTAATGTCTGATCAACTGATGTCTGATTTAGAAAGTCCTTTCCTACACCTGTATCTTATAGGGCACTGCCTATGTTTTCTTCTATCAGTTTCAGAGTTTCAGGTTTCTTTTTGAGGTCTTTGTTCTGTTTGCTGTAGAATTTTGTGCAGAAAGATAAGGGTCCAATTTCATTCTTCTACAGGTGGAGATAAGATTTTGCTAGCACCACTTCTTGAAGATGCTGTTTTTCCTCCATTGTGTGTTCTTGGCAACTTTGTCAAATATCAGGTGGCTGAAATTGAATGTGCTCATGTTGGGTCTTCTATTGTGTTCCATTGATCTATGTATCTGTTTTTGTGCCAGTACCATGCTGTTTTTTTATTATAGCTCTGTAATATAATTTGAGATCTGGTATGGTGATTTCACCCAGGCTCTTTTTTACCCAATATTGTTTTGGCTATCTGGAGTCTTTTGTGATTTCATATAAATTTTGGGATTTTTTAATAGTTCCATGAAGAATTTCATCTGGAGTTTGATTGGGATTACATTGAATCTATAGACAGCTTTTGGTAGGGTAATTTTCACAATATTAATTTTGCCAATCCGTGAGCAGGGTAGGTCCTTCCATCTCTTTGTGTCTTTCTCTTATCTCTTTCTCTAAAGATTTAAAATTTTCATTGTAGAGGTCTTTAATGTCTTTGGTTAGGTTTATTCCTAGATTTTTTGAGGTTATTTTGAATGGGATGTTATCATGTAATTTTTCTCTGGTTGCTTGTTATTGGTATATAGAAAGGCTACTGATTTTTATAGATTGATTTTGTAACCTGACACTTTGCTGAAAGTGTTGATCATTTTTAGGAGTTTTCTGGTGGGGATCTCTTATGTATAATAACCTATTATCTGCAAATAGTGATAATTTGACCTCTTTTTTCCCATTTAGTATTCCTTTAATTTCTCTCTCTTGTCTTATCACTCTAGCAAGAGTTTCAAACATTATATTGAAAAGGAGTGGAGATAGTGGACAACATTGTTTGGTTCTTGATTTTAATGGGAATGTTTCAAGTTTTTCTTCATTTAGAATGATGTTGATTGTGGATTTGTTGTACATAGCATTAATTATGTTGAGATATGTTCCCTCCTGTCCAAGTCCCTCTAGGACTTTTAACATGAATGCAAGTTAGATTTTGTCAAAGGCCTTTTCTGCATCTATTGAGGTGACTATGTGAATTTTGCTTTTAAGTAGATTTAGATGATTAATTGCATTTATTTACTTATGTATGTTGAACCATCTCTGTATCTCTGAAACAAAACCAACTTAATCATGGTGGATGGTCTTTTTGATATGTGACAGTATGCAGTTTGCGAGTATTTTGTCCAGAATCTTTGCATCTATGTTCATTGAGGATATTGGCTTATAGTTTTCTTTGTTGTGTCTTTGCCTGGTTTTGTTTGGTGTTATAGTGATACTGACTCCATAGAAGGAGTTTGGGCATTCTCCCTCTGTTTCCATCTTTTTAAATAAGTATTGGTCCGTAGATCTTCTTTAAATATCTCTTAGAATTATCCTGTGAATCCATCTGGGCCTGGGTTTTGTTGTTGTTGGGAGCCTTTGTATTGCCGTTTTGATTTCCTTATTTGTAATGGGTCTGTTTAAGCTGTTGATCTCCTCTTGGTTTAACTTTGGTGGTTTCCATGAATTTAGCAATTCATCCATTTCTTTTAGATTTTCAAGTTTAGGTAGCAGTAATAGTTTTTTTTTTTTTTTTTTTTTTTTTGGTCTTTGTTATGGAACATGGTCTGCCTGTAGTTCCAGCTGTCCTGGAACTCACTCTGTAGACCAGGCCTTGAACTCACAAAGATCCACCTGCCTCTGCCTCCCAAGTGCTAGGATTAAAGGCACGCTAGTAGAATATAGGTTTTTAAAGTATTCTCTTATAATTGGTCTGGATTTTGTGGTGTCTGTTGTGATGTTTCCCCTTTCACCTCTGATTTTGTTAATTTGGATTTTCTCTTTCTTTTGGTTAACTGGACTCTTTTGTTTAACTTTTCAGTGACCCAGTTCTTAGATTTATTGATTCATTGAACTGTTTTGTTTCTATTTCATTAATTTCTGCTCTTATTTTTGTTATTTCTTCTCACCTCCTAGGTTTTGGTTTGCTTTGTTCTTGATTTTTCAGGGTTTAGAGTTGTACTTTTAAGTTAATTATATGTGTTCTTTCTGATTTTTTTAAATGTAGACACTTAGATCTATAAACTTCCCTCTTAGGACTGCTTTTAATGTGTCCCAGAGGTTTCATTGTATTGTAATATCATTTTTTTTATTGCTTCAAGTATTCTCTGTAGGCCATGTTTAGTGGACATGAATTCTTTTAGCCTATTTGTGTCATGGAAAATTTTCCATTCCCCTTTGACTATGATAGATATTTTTGCTTGGTAAAGTATTCTGGGTTGGCATTCATGATCATAAATTTTATTATTTATTATTGTTTGGAATACTTTGGAACAGGGTCTTCTGGCTTTCATAGTTTGCATCAAAAAGTCATCTGTAATTCTGATGAGTTTTCCTTTATATGTAACTTGTTTTTCTCTGGAAGCTTTCAATAGCCTCTTTGCTTTGTACATTTAGTATTTCTACTATGATGTGCCATGGAGACTTTCTGTTCTGGTTCTGTTGAATTGATGTTCTATGTGCTTCTTGTAGCTGTAAAGGTATGTCTTTCTTTAATTTAGGGATGTTTTCTTATATCCTGTTGATCTGGTCAATCCCGTTGGCTGGAGATTTTTCTCGTTCCTGTATTCATATAATGCATAGAGTTGGTCTTTTCATGGTGCCTTACATTTCTGTGTATTCCATTTGTGTTTTTAATTTTTCATAGTTTTTGCTTGAGGAGTCCAGTTATTCAACTTTGTCATCCCCTTTTGATACTCTGTTTTCCATTTCACTCATTCTGCTTGTGAGGCTTTCTCTTGTCATTTCAAAATGACTTATTTAGTTTTTAAATTACATCTCCGGTTTTCTTCAATATTTTATGAACTCACTTTTCAAGTCTTGAATTGTTGTTGTTCCATTCAGCTGCATATCTGTACTTTCTTGAGCTTCCATCAAAGTTTATGCCTACCCTCTTTGAGTTTTCTGAGTTGTCTGTGTGTTCTTTAAGTTCTTTGATCATGCTTTTAATTGTTATTTACTTATTTGGGGGTCTTTTTGAGACAGGGTCTCTCCTGTAACCCCAGCTAGCCTGGAACTCACTATGTAGATCAGGCTGGCCTTGGACTCACAGAGTTCTGCCTTCCTCTGCCTCCTGAGTGCTACGATTAAAGGCGTGGGCCACCACACCACACCCAGCTATGATTGTTGTTTTAAATTCTGTGTCATGGGGTTCCTTGGGGTGATTCTCATTGTAGTACATTTCTTCAGGACAGGTAGGTTTTCTTGGAGTCATATTCTCTTTGTTTTTTTTTGTTTGTTTGTTTTTGTTTTTTTTGTGTGTGTTTTTCTGTTGCCAATTGGGCATATGAATGTCTTTTATTGGTTGTGTACCCAATAGGAAATTCTGTTCCGCCTTTGTTCAGTTGAAGTTTGGTTTTGTTCATATTCATGTAGCTTGGTTGCTTTTTGCTCAGGTATGAAAAAGTTAGTTGGTGTGTGCTTCATGTTCTTGGAGGGTAGTAGGCTGCTCTGGGTAGAAGGAAGGTCAGGGTAGTATGGGAGTATGTGTCAGGCAGATCAGGAGGCCAGGGGCAAGGTGGGGCTGGAGATAGCCTGTGGAGGGTCTAACAAACTACCCTAGAGGATTAAGATAATATGGTTTAGGGAGCTAGTCTAGAGACCTGAAGTCAAAATCAAGGCTTGAAGGGGGACCGAATGCCAGGAGAGAATGGAGCTGCTCAGCCTGCAGGGGAATCAAGACACTAGAGTGCAGTTATAATAACCATTTCAATGACCTTGCCAGCCAATGCTGACATATTTGCCAGTTCTGGATCAGTTTCAGTAGATTACTTTTTCTTTTTATTACGAGTTTTATTTTCTTGCCTAGTAGCAGATCTGATAATCCCTGGATGGGGATTATAACTACCAAAATACTTTGAGCTTTGTTCTTGGACACAGTTAGGTTGCTTCAAAGCAGTTTTTTCCTTTCCTCTTATTTTTATGTTAGTTAATGCCAAAGGAGTGTTGCTTTTAGTTCTAATTATTCCTCATTCCTGAAACTGACCTTCATTAGTACCTTAACCAATGCTCTTTGAATTATGAAATTTTTTCAGTAGTGTATTAAAGAAGACTGTACATAAAACATAAGGTTTGAATGTTGTATTAGTCACTTTTCTGTTGCTGTGATAAAACCACCACGACCAAGAGAACTTAGAAAAGGAAGAGTTTATTTGAGCTTACGATTGATGGTTCCAGGGAATTAAGAGTCCATTGTGGCAGGAGGCATGGTGGCCAGGGCTGGAGCAGAAAGCCAAGGTTCACATCTTCCAAACAGCACCGGAAGCCAAGAGAGAGACACTGCAGACTGCAAGGCTTGTTGAACATACTAAGCACACCCCCAGGGATGTACTTCCTCCAGCATGGACACACCTTCTAAGACCCCCCCAAAACACTGCCACTAACTGGGGCCAAAATGTCTTGAAGCCTATGGAGGACAGCCTCATTCAAACCACCACAAATATTATAGACAGCTTAAGAATTGTTTGAAGTACATGTAAGGAACTATTTTAATGCAGGCCAGAGCAGAGCATGGAAGAACACCAGTAGGCATTGCAGAAGAAGTATGATGAAAAAGAGAAGCTGCATATGACCAGGGCAAACCACACACCCTTTAGATATTACAACAGTCTCATCAGTCCCTTAGTGATAAACCACTGGAAGCTGTTACCAGAATCACTCTGTGTATCATTTGTTGCTATACACCCTAGTGCCCCTATATCTGTGGGTTTAAATTAGGCAATGATAAGTTAATTGCAAGTGTCTATTTATCTGACTTAATAAATTATATTTTATTTGTAAAACCTCAAGTTGAAAGAACCAGTTCCAGTTTTATTATCAATATGTATCTCATCTGAGTGCTATAAAATGATAATGCTTATTACATTTCTGGTGTCAGAAATGTAGACTGGTGCCTGAACATGAGTTCATGTTGGAGAACACTGTACATTGTTACCATGCAAGAAACCTTTCCAACACTGTGTCGTATATACCCACTTCTATCAATTTAATAAAATATTACATTCTTAATACTTACATGGTTTTTCTGTAGAAAAAGTAAAAAAAGATTTCCCTTTTGTGTTTTCATGGGTATCATTTTTCAAATTAAGTAAACTTGGCATTTTAGAGAGTCAAATGAAGCTGGGTAAGTGGAGAAATAGTTATAAAGCTGAGGATGGGCTGGAGATATAGCTTGGTGACAGAGCACTTGTCCTGCATACATAAAGCCTTAGGATTAATCCTTGGTATCACATACATATACATAGTAAAAAGTTGAAGATGCCTAATTATTCATTTGGGGTCCCAAAGCTATAATTACCAGTCCAGATATATATTTTTTCAATGACTTGCCAATGAGATTGAGTAGTATAAAAACATAACTCTTTGGCTGGGCATGGTGGCACTCACCTTTAATCTCAGCACTTGGGAGATAGAGGCAGGTGGATTTCTGAGTTCAAGGCCAGCCTGGTATTGCATAGCCATCTCTAGGCCAGCTGGGACTAAAGGGAGACCCTATCTCCAAAAACAACCCCAAAATACCTCTTCTTCTTCTTCCTCTTCCTCTTCTTCTTGCTCCTCATCAACTTCCATTTCAGCCTGATAATCATCTGCTTCTTCTTCATAATCTTCAGCATTTAATTCGCTCGGAGTATATTGAAATGGCTCTGTTTTAAAAATGGAAAGAATAATCAGGGAAATGTTTTTATAACAAAAAGTTATTAGCATATTATGTAGTCAAAGTTTAGCAAAATGAACAATTCTTACTGATCTCCGGGTAAAAGCCCTTGCCATGCAAGCCTGGCAGCTTGAATTCAATATCTGGGGCCGACTCCTTTAAGTTGTCCTCTGATCTCCACGTGTGCCACAGCATGTAAAAATACACACACACACACACACATACACACACATGCACACACACACAAATAAGTAAATAAATAAAATAATTTAAAGCTCCTAAATGTCTCAGAACTAGTGCAGGCTCTTTATCACAAATGTTAAGATCACAGTCTTACTTTCCATGGTCTCAACTACTTTTTGAAGGAGTTCCTTTGGTGTCTTGCTGGCAATCTCCAATGTTAAGATTTGAGTGAAATTTTCAATCATAATTCCTTCCACCTGTTTCCATGTGGCATTAAAATTACTCAGATCTTCTTTATAAGGCTCCATTTCAGGAACATCAGGATAAGCATCTTCTGGAAACTCGGGTAGTACAACTTTTGGATAGAAGTTAAAAGAGAGAAAAAAATAGCACTTAAATAGCCCTTTAGACATATTGTCAAAAGAATCTCTTTATTTTTTAAATATTTGAAAGAGAACTTAATATTCTGAACAACCACATACCTTTATAAATTCATATTATAATTATACTTTGTTTCTTTTTTTTTTTTTTTTTTTTGGTCTTTTTGATACACCGTTAGATGAATTTTTACCTATTACTAGAACCCAAATTATTTGGATAATTCATGAGTTTCATATGGAAACTTTAAATGTTGATGAAATGTGTAAAATAAAATGAAAATCAGTATTATAAGCCAAATAGATACATTGTTAATGGAATAAGCTAAATAAAAATTTATATAAACTCTAATACAACATAGAAAAAATAAGTATGTGCTGTGTCTCAAAGTTTTGATCTGTAAGAAAAGCACTTTTGGGCTGAAGAGATGGCCTAGCGGTTAAGAGCACTGACTGCTCTTGCAGAGGACTGGGGTTTGATCCCCAGCACCCACATGAGGCTGAAAACCGTCTTTAACTCCAGTTCCCGGGGAGTCAGACGCCCTCTTCTGACCTCTGCAGCATTGCACGACACAGGTGCACAAACCTACATGCAGACAGTACACTCATACACATAAAAATAAACATTAAAAAAAAGCACTTTTATGCACCAATTATTTTTATTTTGTAATCTAATCTGTTTCAGATAGCCATGTTCTAAGTGCTCTTTGGATTCTTTTGAATTGTCCGTTTCAGCTGTACCACTCTTAGGAGGGGCTTAAGAAAGAAATCAAATAGTGTTTGAATTTTATTTATTTATTTTTAAATTTTATTTATTTATTTTTTATGTGTATGAAAGTATTGTCTGCATGTAGGTCTGTACACCCATGTGGTGCAATGCCACAGAGGTCAGAAGAGGGTCTCGGATTCCCCTGGAACTGGAGTTCTCCTGGAATTGGAGTTACAGACGGTTCTCTGCCACCATGTGGGTGCTGGGGATTGAACCTGGGTCCTCTGCAAGAGCGGTCGGCACTCTTAACTGCTAGGCCATCCCTCCAGGCCCGTGTTTGAATTTTAAAATGCTATTCTTCATGAATGTTTTAGTACAAAGAAAATTTCAAACCCTGTTTAAATTATAGATGATATGTCTAATTGAAAACACAGTTCTTATTAGGTAAGGCTCTTACAATCTACACCCCCCTTTCTCATGGTCCCTGAGCCCTGGGTGGGCAGTGTTTAATGCAGGAGTCTTGTCCAAGGACCCACACTCAGCAGACTCTTTTCTCTATGCTTTGGCCAGTCCTTTTGTGTTCAGGGCCCTTGGTTGCATGAGGAAGCTTCATAGATGAGAACTGAGAGATGCATTCGTGTTCTCTTCAGGGCAACTCTTAAACTCTACCTACCCTTCCTATTGGTAAATGCCAGGTTTTCATAAAACCTCTGAAAAGATATTACAACAAATGAGAATATTATTTCAAATTCAGATGAAGACTTTACTTCTCTAATTTCTTATGTTTATGTTTAAAGTACCCAAAAGAGCAAGAAGATAACACTCTATGAAATGCATGCCCCTGCCTTGTCCAGCACTGTACCATGCTGTTTTTATAGACTATAGCTTTGTAATATAGTTTGAGACCTGGTATAGTAATCCCCCCAGCCCCCACAGCATTTCTCTTTGTGCTCAGGATTGCTTTGGCTATTCAGGGTCTTTTGTGATTCCATATAAATTTTAGAATATATTTTTCTATTTCTGTGTTCAATGTCAGAGATTTTATGGGATTTGAATTGAAATATATAATATATATATATATTATATATATATATATATGGAGTTAATTCTGTTCCAATTTAATTCAGCCAACTATGAGCACAGGAGTCTTTCATTTCCTTGTGTCTTCCTCAATATCTTCTTTCTTCAAAGACTTAAAGTTTTCATTGTAGAGGTCTTTACTACCTTTGGCTAGATTTCTTCCTATTTTTTTTTTTTTTGAGGCTACTGTGCATGGGAGGGTTTCCAGGAACTCTCTGATTGATTGTTATTAGTATATAGAAAGACTACTGATTTTTCTAAATTGATTGTGTATCATGCCACTTTGCTGAAAGTATTGATCATTTCTAGAAGTTTTCTGGTGGAATTTTTAGGGTCTCGTGTAATATCATATCATCTACAAATAGTAATAATTTTTATCTCTTTCCTAATCAGTAACCCTTTAATTTATTTCTCTTGTCTTATTGCTCTAGATAGAATTTCAAGCATATATTGAAAAGGAGCGGGGATAGTGGACAGCCTTGTCTGCTTTCTGATTTTAATGGGCATGCTTCCAGTTTTTTTTTTTTTTCATTTAAAATGATGTTGGCTGTGGGTTTGTTGTATACAACCTTAATTATGTTGAGGTATGTTCCCTCCAGTTCAGTTCCCTGTAATACTTTTTATCATGAATGCATGTTGGATTTCCTCAAAGGCCTTTTCTATGTCTAATGAGACAAAAATCACGTGATTTTTGTCTTTAAGTCTATTTACATGATTTGTTATGTTTATTGACTTAGGTATATTGAATCATCCCTGCATCTCTGGAATAAAGTCAACTTGATCATGGTAGATGTTCTTTTTTATGTATGAAATGTGCAAGTATTTTGTGGAAAATTTTTTCATCTATGTTCATTAGGGATATGGGCCTATAGTTTTTGTTGCTGTGTGTTAAGGAGAGATAATTAATAAAACCTTTTTTTTTCCAGGCATTTTTCCTAGGATAATCTTTCTTCTTCTTCTTCTTCTTTTTTTTTTTTTTTTGTCTTTTTGAGACAGGGTCTCCCTGTAGCCCCAGCTGTCTTGGAACTGACTATGAAGACCATGCTGGCCTTGAACTCACAGAGATCCAACTGTCCTCTGCCTCCCAAGATCTTGGATTAAAGGGGTGCGCCACCATGCCCGGCAGGATAATCATTCTTAATCGCTATCATGTATAAGAATCATCTGAGGGTATTCTTTAACTTGTAGACTCCCAGCCTTCATTCTAGACTTAGTGATCTAAAACCTACATAGAGCTCAGTACAGACTCCCCTAATTGCAAGGATAGGTTCCTGAACACACTAGGAGAGCTGCAGAGCATCTCCACAGGCTGCTGAGCTGCACCAGTGCTCCCCATCCCTTCCCGCACCCCAGGGCTGAGTGAGGTCCTGAGAATGAACACCTGTCCTCTAACTTAGATGAAAATAAGAACTTTGAGTGACACATGAGACACATACTAAGGAATGCAATGTAAAAGCAAAGGCAGAGACTGGAACGGTGCAGCTATGAGCTAAGGATTGCTGGAGGCACCAAAGCAGGGAGACAACAAGCAAGCAAGAAAACCCAACAAAACAAAACAAAAAAGCAAGGAAGGCAGACCTCGAAGGGAATATGGTCTGTGGATACTTTGATTTTGGACTTCCAGACTTGAGAATAGTGAGAGAGTCAATCCAATGTTTCAAGATGCTAACAATCTTTGCATTTGCATGTGTTTAAGAAAAGTTCCAATGAATCACTTTTATGGGACTAACACTTGGAACTTCTAAAAAAAAAATAGGATGAAAATTCATTCTGCTTTTTCTTTTTTTTTTTTTTTTTTTTTTTTGAGGCAGGGTCTCTCTTTAGTCCCAGCTGGCCTGGAGCTCACTCTGTAGACCTGTAGACTAGGTTGGCCTTGAATCCACAGAGATCCGCCTGCCTCTGCCTCCCAAATGCTGGGATTAAAGGCCTGCACCACCATGCCCAGCCTAAAATGGTTCTTAGCCGCCACGTGGGTGCTGGGAATTGAACCCAGGTCCTCTGCAAGAGCAGTCAGTGCTCTTAACCACCGAGCCATCTCTCCAGCCCCTCACTCTGCTTTTTAAGTATGCTAGCTGTTACTTACAGAAATTTAAATTTTTTTTTGTCTTTCATCAACAAACATTTTTCACTAATAAAATATTTAAAATAAACTTTTTAAAAAAAATTTTTTTTTAATTAATTTTATTAGTTTCTGTAGTGTGTGATATGTACTGCCTGCATGCAGTCTGTGCACCCGTGTCGTGGCAACGCCGCGGAGTCAGAAGGGGTCTCGGATTCCCTGGAGCTGGAGTTCTCCTGGAATTGGAGTTTCAGACGGCTCTCGGCCACATGTGGTTGCTGGGGATCGAACCCGGGTCCTCTGTAAGAGCAGTCGTGCGCTCTTAACCGCTAGGCCATCTCTCCAGCCCCAAACATTTTTTTTTTTTTTTTTATTTTTATGTGTCAGGTTGTGAAGATGGCTGGCTCAGAGATGAATACCTGTGATGTCCAGCTTGGAAGTGAAAGGCAGCAGGAGTGCGTGCAAGGGGCTGGAGGCCAAAGTCAGGCGTGGTGGCGCACACCTTTAATCCCAGCACTCAGGAAGCAGAGGCAGGCAGATCTCTGTGAGTTCAAGGCCAGCCTGGTCCTACAGAGTGAGTTCCAGGCCAGCTGGGACTAAAGGAGAACCTGTCTCACAAAAAGAACAAAGAAAGAATAAATAAGAAAAAAGAAAAAGAAAGATAAAGAAAGAAAGAAAGAACGAAAGAAAGAAAGAAAAGAAAGAAAGAACGAACAGAGGAAAGAAAGGAAGGAGAAAGAAAGAAAGAAATATTCAAAAAAAGAATACAGTCTGGCCCTGAGTTCCTAGTTACCACAGCTACCTGAGGTCAGGATGAACTTTCCCAGACCTGAAGGAGTGCTTCCCACCCCCTAAGGAGCCCATTCCTCTCCAAGGGGCTTCACACTGCTAAACACAGCCAATCAGCTTAAAGGTCACCACTGCTTGCATTGCATTTTTATAGCCTCTCAACTGTGTTTCTATAATATCACCAAATTCCTCTAGTTTGTGGGGTTTGTCCTTAAAAGCTCTCTGTAACAGTCAAGGCTGCACTCATTCCTACGTGGAGTGGATTGTGTCCCCGATGCATCAACAATTGGCCCCCCTGATGCATCAGTTTTATTTTGGGGGGGATTATAATGCTTTTATTGATGTTTTGTGTATTTCAGAAATCATTTCTCAGTTCAATTTAGACATATTTCCCTTTCCCTTCCCCCCCACCCCAGATCATGCACTCTGCCATAACTGTCCTGCATCTTTCTCTTAGTCTTTTTTTTTTTAATGTTTAGGAATTCATGTTTTCTTTCTTTAATTTTATATTACTCTAAAATATGAATACATACTTTCCATTCATATACAGTAATTACAGAGTCTGAAAGTAAGTGGTGGATCAATCGTAGAGCCCGTTAAGAGATTTACATTATAACAACATAATTGCTTTCAGATAAACAGAAATATAACAATAATGTTGTTCAGCTTGCTTTTCATCTAGGAATTTAGTGTTAGCATCCACAAATGAGGGAAACCATTCACTGCTTATTTCTCTGGGACTGTGTTATTTCACTTAGCATAATGGCTTTGAGTTCCATCCATTTACCTGCAAAGTTTATGATGTCGTCTTTCTTTACCACTGAATTCCATTGTGTAGATGTACCACATTGTTTGTTATCCACTTGTCAGTTGAGGGGAATTTGGGTTGGTTCCAGCTTTTCGCTATTGTAAAGAGAGCTGCCATAAACATGGATATGCATGTATCTGCGGTAGGATGAGTCTTGTGGCTATATACCCAGGAGTGGTATGACTGGGTCAGGTGGTAGGCTCATTTTGAGTCTTTTAAGGGTTCTCCACACTGCTTTCCATAATGTTTGTATGAGTTTACATTCCCACCGCAGTGGATGAGTGTCCCCCTGTCCCTGCAACCTCTCCAGCATTTGGTGTTGTGGTGGTTTGAATGAGTGTCCCCCATAGGCTGTAAGTATTCAGACATTTGTCTCCAGTTGGTGGCGCTGTTTTTGGAGGTCTTGGTGTGGCCGTGATGGGGAAGGTATGTCACTGGGGGCAGGCTTAGTGAGTTTAACAAGCCTCGTGGTCTCCAGCTGCTTTCTCTGCTTCCTGTGCTCTTTGCGAGATGTGACCCTCGGCTTGCTGCTCCAGATCCAGCCGCCATGCCTCCCGCCACAATGGACTCTAATTCCCTGGAACTGTCAATCGTAAACTCAAATAAACTCTTCCTTTTATAAGTTCCTTGGTCATGGTGTTTTATCACAGCAACAGAAAAGTGACTAATACAGGTGTCTTTTGTTTTCTTGATCTTAGCCACTCACATTAGAGTGAGATGATATCTGAGAGTGTTTTTAATTTGCATTTCCTTAATTATTAATGACGTTGAACACTTTTTAAGATGTTTCTCAGCCATCTTTAATTCCTCACTGGTGAAGTCTCTGTTCAGCGCTTTATTCCATCTTTTGAGTAGGTCATTTATTTTCTTACTTTTTTTGTGTGTAGTCTATATGTTCTTGACATTAATGCTCTGTCAGATGAATCACTGGTGAAGATTTACTCCCACTCTGTGGGTTTTCTCTTCACTTCCTTGATTGTTTCTTTCACTGTACAGAAGCTTTTGAGTTTGATGACGTCCCATTGTTGACTATTGACCTTATGTCCTGTGCAGCTGCTGTCTGATTTGGAAAGTCTTTTCCAATGCCTATGTCTTGTGGAACATGCCAACTTTTTCTTCTATCACCTTCAGGGCTTCAGTCTTCACACTGAGATCTTTGATCCACTTGGAGTTGATTTTTGTACAAGGTGAGAGGTAGGGGGTTAATTTTGTTCTTCACAAATGGTGATCTAGTTTTGCCAGCTACCATTTGCCAAAGATGCTATCCTTTCTTCATTGAGGGTTTTTTTTTTTTTTTTTTTTTTTTATACCCCTTTGTCAAATATGAGATGGCTGAAATTGTAATGGCTCAAGTTTGGATCGTCAATTTTGTTCCATTTGGTCAATGGGTCTGTTTTTTGTGCCAGTACCCAGGCTGTCTTTATGACTAGGCCCTGTAAATGGCTTGAAGTTGTAGGCAATCCCCCCTGTATTGCAGTTTTCACTCAAGGTTGCTTTAGCTATTTGGGGGGGTCTTTTGTTTTCCATATGAATTTAAATTTTTTTTTTCCAAGGTCTGTGAAGAAGCTCAGGGGTTTTTGATTGGGATCATTGAATCTAGTATAAATTTGGGTAGTATGGACATTTTTTACTATATCAATTTTTCAACCATGAGCATGGGAGGTCCTCCATTTTTGATGTTTTCAATCTCCTCCTTAGGGTTTTAAAATTTTTGTTGTAGAAATCTTTGGATCTTTTGGTTAGTTTATTCCAGGTATTTTACTTTTTATATTTATTTATTATTTATTTATTTATTTATTTATTTATTTATTTATTTATTTTGAGACAGGGTCTCCCTGTAGCCCCATCTGTCCTGGAACTCACTCTGTAGACCAGGTTGGCCTTGAACTCACAAAGATCTGCCTGCCTCTGCCTCCAATGCTAGGATTAAAGCGTGCGCCACCACGCCCAGCTGTATTTTCTTATTTTTGAGGCTACGTGAGTGGGAAGATCTTCTTATTCTTTCGCAACTTGTTTATTGTTGGTATATAAAAAAGCTACTGATTTTTCCAGGTTAATTTGTATCCTTCCACTTTATTGAAACTCTTAATCATTTCTAAGAGTTTTCTGGTGGAGTTTTAGCATCTATTAGGTAAACTGTCAATCATCTGCAAAAAGGGATATCTTAACTTCTTCTTTTCTGATTAGTACTACTTTAATTCCCCTTTCGTGTCGTATTTGCCCAGCAAGCAGTTCCAAGCACTATTTGTGAAGAGGAGTGGTGATAAGGGGAGCCTTGCCTGGATTCCCACCTTTAAGGAAAAGGGTTCCAATTTTTCTCCATTAGGATGATGTTGGCTGTGGATTTGCTGTATATGCTTTGATCATGTTTGAGGAATGTTCCCTTCAGTCAGATTCCCTCTAGGTCTGTAAACATGAAGTGATGCTGGATCTTGTTCAAAGCCTTTTTCTGCATCAGTTGAGATGATCGTGTGATTTTTGTCTTTCAGCGTCCATTTATGTTTTTATGATATTTTATTGATTTATGTATATTGAACCATCCCGCATCCTGGTATGAATCTAACTTGATCATGATGGGGATATCTTTTTTAGGTGGTCTGTGGTGTGATTTGATTATTTTGTTAGAAATTTCATCTATGGTCATTATATAGATGGGTCTATAGCTTTCTTTTTGGGTTGTACTTTGCCTGGTTTGGGTATTAGAGTGATGCTGGCTTCATAGAAGAGTTTAGGAGAATTCCCTCTGTTTGTATCCTTCTGAATAGATTGTGAGTAGTAATGGTTGTAAGACCTTTTAAATGTTTTATAGAATCTGCTGTGAAACCATCTGGGTCTGGGCTTTTATAGTTGGGAGAGTTTTTATACATCCTCAATTTCCTCAAATATTATGGGTCTGTTTAAAGTCAATCTCTTCTTGGTTTAAGCTTTATTGGTTCCCAGGATTTTTCAAAATTCATCCATTTCTCTTAGGTTTTCAATTTTAGTGGAGTATAGTTTTTGAAGTATTCCTGTGTGATTGTCCCAGATCTTTACTTTTGCTTTTGTGATGTTTCCATTTTCATCATGAATACTATGGATTTGGAGTTGTTTGTTTCTTTTTTGTTTTTATTTTTTATTTTGTTTATCTTTTCAAAGAACAAGCTTTTAGATTTGTTGATTATTGTATTGTTTTCTTTTGTTTCTATTTCATTGATTCTGCTCTTGATTTTTGTGATTTCTTCCTGTCTGTGGGTTTAGGGCTCATTGTTGTTGTCTCTCATTGTTTTTAGCTGGAGTCACTTTTTAGATCATTTATTTGTTTTCCTTTTTTTTTTTTTTTTTTTGATGTGGCAGCTTAGGGCTAACATTTCCCTCTGAGACTGCTTTTAAAAGTGTCCCACAGGTTTTTGTGTCTTATTCACTCTTTATTAATTTCTTCCCTGACCCATTCATTATTCAGGATTGTGTTGTTTAGTCTCCATGTGTTCTTGTAGTTAGTTGGGATTTTCGATGTTGATATTGGGCTTATGCACTGTGGCTGATAGAATTTATGGAATAATTGATCCTTTTGTATTTGAGATTTCTTTTGTGTCCCATTATGTGGTCGATTTTAGAGAATGTCTGTGAGTGCTGAGTAGAAAGATATATCTCTGGTGTTGGGTAAATATTCTGTCGATGTCGTGAGGTCCTTTGGAGTATTGTATTGTTCAGTCTGATGTCTCTCTGTTTATTTTTTCCAGTTGATCTATCCAAGGGCTCAGTGTGTGATGAAGTCTCCCATTATTAGTGTGTGATGTAATCTGTGGTCTTGAGATTGTGTACAGTAGTGTTTAAATAGTTAGGTGCACAAGAGTTTGGTGCATAGACATTAGGATTGTGAATCTTGCAATGTTATTGTTCCTTTGACAGATGTAATGACTCTCTTCTTTTATTTTATGAGGTCTATTGTCTGAATTAGAATAGCCACTGGGCTTGTTTCTTGGTACCATTCATTGAATATATATATATATTTCCCATCCTTTTCACTCTAAGGTGGTGTCTGTCTTTGAGAGTGAGATGGGTTTCTTCGTAGACAGCATATGAAGGATTCTGTGTTCCTAATCCATCGTCCTAGTCTAGTCTTTTTTTTATTGGGAAGTTTAGACATTAGTATTTAAGTTAATATTGAGAGATGGTGTTGCTTCCTTTCACCTTATTCTTTTTTTTTCTGGTCTAGGTTTGTGTTACTCTGTATGCTTTTGTTTTCTCCTTTAACTGCTTGGGATTGTTGTTCCTTTCCTCTCTTCAAGGATTTTTTGAAGTGTTGGTTTTCTTAGACATGTATCTTTCATCTGTTCATGTACATGAAAGAACTTTTTCTTTCCTCTTGCAACTATAATTGACATGTTGTTGCTGGGTAATAGTAGTCTAGGTTGGCATCTAAAGTCATTTAGCACTGGGGAATACTTTGGTACACATTCTTCCTGGCTTTCATATTTGCACTGAGACGTCAGGTGTGATTCTGATGGGTTTCCCCTTGTATTAACTTGTTGTTTTTCTCCTGTGCTTTCAGAATTTTTGTCTTTGTTTTGAGTGTCTATTGTTTTAACAATTATATGGTCATGGGAATTTGTTTTTTTCCTGTCTATTTGGTGTTTCTATGTGCCCTTGTATTTGTAGGGATTGTCTTTTTTCAAGTTTGGGAAATTTTCTTCTATATCCTGTTGAAGATCTGGTCAATATGTTGTCTTGGGAATTCTTCTCCTTCCTCTATCCCTATGATCAGAGGTTTTGTCTTTTCATAATGTCCCACATTTCCTGATGTTCCACTCTTGTGGGTTTTTTTTTAATATTTATTTTTGTTTTTTTGTTTCTGCAGATTTTCTTTTTTCTGCTTTTTCCTATTCTGCTTCTGAGGGCTTTTTCCCATACCTTTCCTGCTTGATTGGATGAATGGTTCAATTTCCTTTTTCATTTCATCCTGTGATATTCTTTAGTATTCCACTTCCCTCTGGAGTCTGTCATTCTCATCTTGTAGTTCCTTGGTTTGTTGGTCATCTTCTTTTTTCATTTCGGCCTGTGATCTTTTCAGATTCCCACTTCCTTCTGGGAGTTTGTCATTTTCTCCCTTTAGTTCTTTCCAACATTTGTAATTGATCTCCCTCTGAAGAGCCTTCTTGAGTTTTTCAGTCTCTCCCCTTATTCTCTAATTTCTTGAATATGTCTACAATTGTTCTTCTAAGTCTATGTCCTATGTATTCCTTCCTGGGACATCCTTTGTAGGGATCTTCTGTAGGGTTGGTAGAACTTGGGTGTGGATTTATTATGAGCTTTTCCTATGTTGTTTTTTTTTTCTTTTGTGTCTTGGCATTGGATGGTTTGTTTAATTGTTTCTTTGGATTCTGGTCCTCAACATTGGCTGCAAGACTATAACTCACTAATACTGCTCTTTAGATCTCTCCTGCACCATAGCTCCACCAGGTAGGGGGGGATTATTGTGTTGCTAATTTGTGCTGGTAGGCCCCCAAGTCTTAAAGCACTTCTGCCTTGCCTTACTGGCACCACACTGAGTCTGGGCGCTCTCTGAACCCAAGATGGGAGGTTCCAGAGGGCACATGCAAGCCTGAAGGCTCAAAGCACTTCTACCTTGCCTTGCTGCATCAGTTTTCTTAACTTGGTTCTGTGTGCACACAGCAATTAAATAAATTTGTATCAAAGATTCGAATCCTGGTTGAGAGTTTTTTCTGTGCAATTTTCAGACCCAACAGTAGGACCTTAGGCAGAGCAGGAACCTGGCTGGAGGTAGAAACTGAAGCACAGGCGGTGAGGAACACTGCTTATTGGCTTGCTTCTCTAGCCTGTGCCCAGCCTATTTTCTTTTTCTCTTTCTTTCTTTTTTTTTTTTTTTGAATTTTAGGAAAACTCCTTGAAAAATTGTGCATTTATTTCTGGGGATGTCTACATACAAAACTATATTGTGTATATAATCTAGTCTGTTTCCCAAAACACCATTATTTATATAAACTTCTAAACCTGTGTGTCTCTAAAAATATTTCATAAAATATCAATGATATTATTTTTATTTATATTTTTTTTAGTTTAAATCTTTTTTAAAATTTATTTATTAATATTTAAGGGATTCCACAATATAAGAGCACAGTTATTTTCAGATCACTTTGAACATCTCACTTTTGCCAACAATTAGGTAATTGGTGCTAGCATCCACGATGAGGGTATACCATTCATCATTTGTTTTTCTGGGACTTGTGTTACTTCACTCAGCATGGATGTCTTCTAGCTCCAGCCATTTTCCTGCAAAGCCATGAATATCATCTTTCTTTACCTGCATAGAACCCTTTGTGTAGATTTACCACTTTCTCTATCCACTCCTCAGTTGAGGGGCACTTGGGTTGGTTCCACCTCCTTGCTATTGTGAAGAGAGCTGAAATAAACAGGGCTGTGCATGTATCCTGGGTAAGAGTGAGTCTTGTGGGGTACATGCCCAGGAGTGGTAACGGGCTGGGTCAGGTGGGTAAGTTCATTCCAAGTCTCACAGGGTTCTCCACACTGCTTTCCATAGTGGCTGTATGAGTTTTCATTCCCACAGCAGTGGATGAGTGCTCCTCTTTCCCCCAAACCTCTCCAGTACTTGGTATCATTTGTTTTCTTGATCCTAGCCAGTCTTATTGAGTAGATGATATTTTAAGTAGTTTTGATTTGCATTTCTAATGATTAGTGATGTTGAACACTTCTTAAGTTGTTTTCTCAGCCACTCTAATTCCTCACTTGTGAAGTCTCTGTTCAGGTCTTTGCTCCATCTATTGAGTGGGTCATTTGTTTTCTTTCTTCTTGTTTTTTGTGTAGTGTTATTAATTCTAAATCATGCTTTGTCAGATGTTTCTTTCAGCGAAGGTTTCCTCCCACTCTGTGGGATTTCTCTTCACTTCCTTGATTGTTTCTTTTGAATGTACAGAAGCTTTTGAGTTAATGAGGTCCCATTGTCAATTGTAATTTCAATTTCCATTCTTGCACAGCTGCTGTCTGATTTAGAAAGTCTTTTCCTATGCCTATGTCTTGTAGTCTGCTGCCAACTTTTTCTTCTTTGCCTCAGAGTTTGGGGTTTCATGTCAGAGGTCTTTAATCCATCTGGAGTTGACTTTTGTACAGGGCAAGAGGTAGGAGTTTTTTTAATTCATTCTTCTCAAGTGGGTGATCCAGTTTTTGCCAACACCACTTGCTGAAGATACGGTCTTTCTCCATTGTGGCTTCTTGCCCCTTGTCAATATGAGATGCCAGCCCTATTTTCTTACACGACTCAGGCCCATCTGCTCAGGGTTGGCTCCACCCACAGTGGTATGGATGTGTATATGTAAAGAGAAAGGAAATGGAAGTGTCTGAGGCAAAGCTTAGTGACAAAACACATTTGATTAAGTAGATGACTATACAAGTAGAGTGGCATTAGGAAAAGCTTTCACTTCATGTGTCTGGAGGCATCAGATCCTTCTGTAGCAGATCCATGTGCAGGGAGCTAAGATAGGAGCCTCTCTTGTCTTCCAGTTTTAGAAGCTCCACATCAAAGATGAGAGTGCTATTTGTAGAGAGGGGATGATGGCTGGGTCCTAAGTGGGTCTGGGGGCATAGTCGGGGGAGACTGCAGCTGCAGCTCTCTGACACGCATCTGGCTGTCCCTTCTTCCGAGCTCAGATCACTTCCACTTGCCTACCACAAACTAAAGGGCTGGTTTCTGTCCCAGGATGACTCAAATTTCTTTGCATCCTCCAGCACTCGGTGCAGCACATCTGCTCCTTTAGGAAGGTGTGCTCGTCTGTTTCTCCACCTGCAGTCCCACCAGTGCAAAGAAGAGCTGGGGCAGGGCGACCTACACACTGCAAGGACGTACGGGACCTGGTGGCAGCTCAGCAGCCCTGCTTGGTTCCTCTACACATTACCTGTGCATCTGAAGTTCCGTTTTGTAAGTGAAGTCCAGTAAATTCCAATGGGAAACGAAGCATGCATGTACAAGTGTAGGTGCAGAGGAGCTCTACACTGAGTATGCCTGCATTAATGTCTCATTCCCATGAGCTTTCCTGACGCCCCGTTATTAGAGAATTTTAGTGGACTTAAGCAATCTGAGTGTGACTGCATGGGGAGATGGGGGACCCTGGCATTTTCCAGAGGTCTTATTTTCTTCTGGAACTAGGATGGAGGGCAAGCGATGACAGGGCCAGGGGTATGACTCAGCTCATAAAAGCTCTTGCTAAGAAAGCCTGATGATTCAGTTCCACCCCCGAAGCCACATGAAAAGCCAGATGTGGGGGGCTAGCATTCTAATCCCAACACTCCTATGATGGGAGATATAGACAGGAGAAATGTNCCCATGTTCTAAGTGCTCTTTGGATTCTTTTGAATTGTCCGTTTCAGCTGTACCACTCTTAGGAGGGGCTTAAGAAAGAAATCAAATAGTGTTTGAATTTTATTTATTTATTTTTAAATTTTATTTATTTATTTTTTATGTGTATGAAAGTATTGTCTGCATGTAGGTCTGTTCACCCATGTGGTGCAATGCCACAGAGGTCAGAAGAGGGTCTCGGATTCCCCTGGAACTGGAGTTCTCCTGGAATTGGAGTTACAGACGGTTCTCTGCCACCATGTGGGTGCTGGGGATTGAACCTGGGTCCTCTGCAAGAGCGGTCGGCACTCTTAACTGCTAGGCCATCCCTCCAGGCCCGTGTTTGAATTTTAAAATGCTATTCTTCATGAATGTTTTAGTACAAAGAAAATTTCAAACCCTGTTTAAATTATAGATGATATGTCTAATTGAAAACACAGTTCTTATTAGGTAAGGCTCTTACAATCTACACCCCCCTTTCTCATGGTCCCTGAGCCCTGGGTGGGCAGTGTTTAATTCAGGAGTCTTGTCCAAGGACCCACACTCAGCAGACTCTTTTCTCTATGCTTTGGCCAGTCCTTTTGTGTTCAGGGCCCTTGGTTGCATGAGGTAGCTTCATAGATGAGAACTGAGAGATGCATTCGTGTTCTCTTCAGGGCAACTCTTAAACTCTACCTACCCTTCCTATTGGTAAATGCCAGGTTTTCATAAAACCTCTGAAAAGATATTACAACAAATGAGAATATTATTTCAAATTCAGATGAAGACTTTACTTCTCTAATTTCTTATGTTTATGTTTAAAGTACCTAAAAGAGCAAGAAGATAACACTCTATGAAATGCATGCCCCTGCCTTGTCCAGCACTGTACCATGCTGTTTTTATAGACTATAGCTTTGTAATATAGTTTGAGACCTGGTATAGTAATCCCCCCAGCCCCACAGCATTTCTCTTTGTGCTCAGGATTGCTTTGGCTATTCAGGGTCTTTTGTGATTCCATATAAATTTTAGAATATATTTTTCTATTTCTGTGTTCAATGTCATGAGAATTTTGATTGGGATTGAATTGAATATATTATATATGATATATACTATATATATAATATTATATATGTTAGGATCATAATGTGAGATCTTCACAATATTAATTCAGCCATCTATGTAGCAAAAGAAGTCTTATCCAATTTCCTTGTGTCTTCCCTCAATTCTTTACTTTCAAGAGACTTAATATATTTGATTTAGAGGTCTTTACTACCTTTGGCTAGACAGTTTCCTTCTTAATTTTTTTTTTTTTTTTTGAGGCTACTGTGCGAATGGGCGAGGAGTATTCCAGGAACTCTCTTGATTGATTGTTATTAATATATAAAAGACTACTGATTTTTCTAAATTGGATTGTGTATCAATGCCACCTTTGCTGAAAGTACGTGATCCTTTCTAACATGTTTTCTGGTGGAACTTTTTTAGGGTCTCGTGTAATATCATATCATCTACAAATGTAATAATTTTATCTCTTTCCTAATCAGTAACCCTTTAATGTTATTTCTCTTGTCCTTATTGTTCGTAGATGAATTCAAGCATATATTGAAAGAGTGGAGATAGATGTACAGCCTTGTCTGCTTTCTGAATTTTAATGGCATGCTTCCAGTTTTTTTTTTTTTTATCTTTAAAATGATGTTTGGATGTGGGTTTGTTGTATACAACCTTAATTAGGTTGAGGTATGTTCCCTCCAGATTCAGTTCCTGTAATACTTTTTATCATGAAATGCAGTTGGATTTTCCTCAAAGGCCTTTTCTATGTCTAATGAGACAAAAATCACAGTGATTTTTGTCTTAAGTCATTTACCATTCAGATTATTAATGTTTATTGACTTAGGTTATTGAATCATCCCTGCATCTCTGGAATACAAGTCAACTTGATCATGGTAATGTTCTTTTATGTATGAATGTAAAAGTATTTTGTTGTGAAATTTTTTTCATCTATGTTCATTAGGGATAATGGGCCGATAGTTTTTGTTGCTGTGTGTTAAGGAGATAATTAATAAAACCTTTTTTTTTCCAGGCATTTTCCTAGGATAATCGTTCTTCTTTCTTCTGTCTTCTTTTTTTTTATTTTTTTTTTGTCTTTTGAGACAGGAGTTCTCCTGTACGCCCAGCTGTCCTTGGAACGACTATGAAAGACCACGCTGCTTTGAATCCACAGGATCCACCTGTTTCGCCTCCCAAGATCTTGGATTAAAGGGTGCGCCACCATGCCCGGCAAATAATCATTCTTATCTATCATGTATAAGATCATCTGAGGGTATTCTTTAACTTGTAGACTCCCAGCCTTCATTCTAGACTTAGTGATCTAAAACCTACATAGAGCTCAGTACAGACTCCCCTAATTGCAAGGATAGGTTCCTGAACACACTAGGAGAGCTGCAGAGCATCTCCACAGGCTGCTGAGCTGCACCAGTGCTCCCCATCCCTTCCCGCACCCCAGGGCTGAGTGAGGTCCTGAGAATGAACACCTGTCATCTAACTTAGATGAAAATAAGAACTTTGGTGACACATGAGACACATACTAAGGAATGCAGTAAAAAAGCAAAGGCAGACGACTGGAAGCGGTGCAGCTATGAGCTAAGGATTGCTGAGGCACCAAGCAAGGGAGACACAGCATAGCAAGAAAACCAACAAAACCAAACAAAAAGCAAGGAAGGCAGAC
Source organism: Rhizomys pruinosus (assembly GCA_009823505.1). Classification (NCBI taxonomy): domain Eukaryota; kingdom Metazoa; phylum Chordata; class Mammalia; order Rodentia; family Spalacidae; genus Rhizomys; species Rhizomys pruinosus. Next base: position 39,890 of record VZQC01003373.1, read on the forward strand.
CTCGAAGGGAATATGGTCTGTGGATACTTTGATTTTGGACTTCCAGACTTGAGAATAGTGAGAGAGTCAATCCAATGTTTCAAGATGCTAACAATCTTTGCATTTGCATGTGTTTAAGAAAAGTTCCAATGAATCACTTTTATGGGACTAACACCTTGGAAGTCTAAAAAAAAATAGGATGAAAATTCATTCTGCATTTTTTCTTTTTCTTTTCTTTTTTTGTTTTTTTTTTTTTGAGCAGGGTCACCCCTTTAGTCCCAGCTGGCCTGGAGCTCGACTCTAGAGCGTAGACTAGGTAATGGACTTTTGAATCCCGAGTAAGTCCACGCCTGCCTCTTTGCCTCCCAAATGCTGAGGATTAAAGGCCTGCACCACCATACACCACCTAAAATGTTTCTTAGCGCACCGTGGGTGCGGGAATTGTTGAAACCCAGTCCCACCTCTGCAAGATAGCACATGCTCTTAACCACCGAGCCATCTCTCCAGCCCTCACTCTGCTTTTTTTTAAGTTTTAAAAAATAATAACTGTTATAACTAGTTAAATTTTTTTGTAGGCATCTTTATCAAGCAGAGAAAGTTTCCTTCACTATTTTAAACATTAAATTTTAAAAAAATATTTTTTTTAATTAATTTTATTAGTTTGTATGTTGTGTGTACTGCTGCATGCAGTCTGTCAACTCCGTGTCAGTGCAACGCCAGCGGAGTCAGAAGGAAGTCTCGGGATTCCTCTGGAGCTGGTGTTTCCTGGAATTGGAGTTCAGACGGCTCTCGGACCGCCATGTAGGTGCGGGGATCAACCCCGGGTCTCTGTAAGAGCAGTCGGCGCTTAAACCGTCTAACGGGGCCATCTCTCAAGCCCACAAATCATAACTTTTTTATTTTTAAGTGTCAGGTTGTGAAGATAGCTGGCTCAGAGATGAATACCTGTGATGTCCAGCTTGGAAGTGAAAGGCAGCAGGAGTGCGTGCAAGGGGCTGGAGGCCAAAGTCAGGCGTGGTGAGGCAACACCTTTTAAATCCCAGTATCAGAGATAGGCAGAGGCAGGCCAGATCTCGGTGAGTTCAAGGCCAGCCTGTCATCAGAGTGGTTCAGGCCCAGCTGGGGATAAGGGAGACCCTGTCTCAAAAAAGACAAAAAAAGAAGTAAAGAAGACGAAAGAAAGAAAGAAAGAAGAGAAAGAAGAAAGAAAGAAAGAAAGAAAGGAGGAAGAAAGAAAGAAAATATCAAAAAAAAAATAACAGTCTGCCTGAGTTCCTAGTTACACACAGCTAACAAATGAGGTCAGAGATGAATTTCCCGAGACCTGAAGGAGTGCTTCCCACCACCCTAAGGAAGCCCATTACCTCTCAAGGGCTTCACCACTGCTACAACAACACAATAGCCTTAAAGGTCACCATTGCATTGCATTGCATTTTATATAGCCTCTCAATTGTGTTTCTATACATCAAAAAATGCCTCTAGTTTGTTGGGGTTTGTCCTATAAAAGTCTCATTAACAGTCAAAGCTGCACTCATTCCTTCGCTGGACGTGGATTGTGTCCCCGATGCATCAAACAATGGTGGCAACCCCACTACCCTGATCGAAAAAAAAGAATAAAAAAATAAATTATTTTTTTTTTTTTTTTTTTTTGGGATATATTTTTATTGATGTTTTGTGTATTTCAGAAATCATTTCTCAGTCAATTTAGCATATTTCCTTCCCTTCCCCCAAACCCAGTCCCAGATCATGCACTCTGCCATAACTGTCCTGCATCTTCTCTTAGTCTTTTTTTTTTTAATGTTTAAAAAAATTTTTTTCTTTAATTTTATCATTACTTTCTAAAATATGAATACATACTTTCCATTCATATAAAGTAATTACAGAGTCTGAAGTAAGTGGTGGATCAATCGTAGAGCCCGTTAAGAGATTTACATTAATAAAACATATATTGCTTTCAGATAAACAGAAATATACAATAATGTTGTTCAGCCTTGCTTATTCATCTAGGGAATTTAGTGTTAGCATCCAAAAAAGAGGAAACCATTCACCTTTTATTTTCTTGGGACTTGTGTATTTCATTTAGCATAATGGCTTTGAGTTCCATACCTTTACCTGCAAAGTTTATGATGTGTGCTTCTTTCTTTACCACTGAATTCCATTGTAGATGTACACATTGTTTGTTATCTACACTTGTCAGTTGAGGGGAATTTGGTTGGTTCCAGCTTTTCGCTATGGAAGAGAGCTGCATAAACATGGATATGCATGTATCTGCGGTAGGATGAGTCTTTGTGGCTATTACCCAGGAGTGGTATGACTGGGTCAGGTGGTAGGCTCATTTTGAGTCTTTTAAGGGTTCTCCACACTGCTTTCCATATGTTTGTATGGTTTACATTCCCACCGCAGTGGATGAGTGTCCCCCTGTCCCTGCAACCTCTCCAGCATTTGGTGTTGTGGTGGTTTTGAATGAGTTGTCCCCAAAGGCTGTAAGTATTCAGACACTTGTCTCCCTAGTTGGTGGTCGCTGTTTTTGAGGATGGTTGGTGGCCGTGCTGGGGGAAGGTATGTCACTGGGGGCAGGCTTATGAGTTTAACAAGCCTCGTGGTCTCCAGCTGCTTCTCTGCTTCCTGTGCTCTTTGCGAGATGTGACCCTCGCTTGCTGCTCCAGATCCAGCCGCCATGCCTCCCGCCACAATGGACTCTAATTCCCTGGAACTGTCAATAAAACTCAAATAAACTCTTCCTTTTATAAGTTCCTTGGTCATGTGTTTTATCACAGCAACAGAAAAGTGTACAACTAGAGTTGTCTTGTTTTTCTTTGATCTTAGCACACTCACATTAGAGTGTAGAGATGATATCTGGAGTGTATTTTAATTTGCATTTCTTTTATTTGCATTTCCTTTATTTAATGACGTTGAACATTTTAATGTTTTCTCAGCCATCTTTAATTCCTCACTGGTGAGTCTTGTTCAGCGCTTTATTCCATCTTTTGAGTAGGTCATTTATTTTCTTACTTTTTTTTTTTTGTTTTTTTTGGTTTTGAGTATTTATTGATGTTAATGCTCTGTCAGATGAGTGAAGATTTCCCCCACTCTGTGGGTTTTCTCTTCATTTCCTTGATTTGTTCTTTTTCACTGTACAGAAGCTTTTTGAGTTTGATGACGTCCCATTGGTTGACTATTGACCTTATGTCCTGTGAGGCTGACTTGTTTTCGGAAGTTTCAATTTCCTAATGCTGCCATAGACTTTGTGGAACTAACCAAACTTTTTCTTCTATCACTCAGGGTCTTCAGATCTTCACTGAGATCTTTGATCCACTTGGAGTTGATTTTTGTACAAGGTGAGAGGTAGGGGGTTAAATTTTGTTCTTCTACAAATGGTGATCTAGTTTTGCTCGTACCATTTGCCAAGAATGCTATCCTTCTTCATTGAGGTTTTTTTTTTTTTTTTTTTTTTTTTTTTTTTTTTTTTTTATTCCTTTTCAAATTATAAGAATTGGCTGAAATTGCATGTGCTCACGTTTGGATCGTCAATTTTGTTCCATTGGTCAATGGGTCTGTTTTTGTGCCAGTACCAGGCTGTCTTTATGACTATGGCCCTGTAATATGGCTTGAAGTCTGGTAGGGCAATCCCCCCTGTATTGCAGTTTTCACTCAAGGTTGCTTTAGCTATTTGGGGGGGTCTTTTGTTTTTCCATATGAATTTAAGAATTTTTTTCCAAGTCTGTGAAGAAGCTCATGGGGTTTTTGATTGGGATTGCATTGAATCTGTATATCAATTTGGGTAAAATGGACATTTTTACTATATCAATTTTTCCAATCCATGAGCATGGGAGGTCTTTCCATTTTTTGATGTGATTTTCAATCTCCTTCCTTAGGGGTTTAAAATTTTTGTTGTAGAAATCTTTGGTATCTTTGGTTAGGTTTATTCCCAGGTATTTTACTTTTTTATATTTATTTATTTATTTATTTATTTATTTATTTATTTATTTATTTATTTATTTTGAGACAGGGTCTCCCTGTAGCCCCATCTGTCCTGGAACTCACTCTGTAGACCAGGTTGGCCTTGAACTCACAAAGATCTGCCTGCCTCTGCCTCCCAAGTGCTAGGATTAAAGGCGTGCGCCACCACGCCCAGCTGTATTTTCTTATTTTTGAGGCTATCGTGAGTGGGAAGATCTTCTTATATTCCTTCTCCACTTGTTTATTGTTGGTATAAAAACAAGCTACTGATTTTTCCAGGTTAATTTTGTATCCTGCCACTTTATTGAAACTCTTAATCATTTCTAAGAGTTTTCTGGTGGAGTTTTTAGCATCTATTAGGTAAACTGTCATATCATCTGCAAAAAGGGATATCTTAACTTCTTCTTTTCTGATTAGTACTCCATTAATTTCCTTCTCGTGTCTTATTGCCCTAGCAAGCATTTCAAGCACTATGTTGAAGAGGAGTGGTGATAAGGGGCAGCCTTGCTGGATTCCCACCTTTAAGGAAAATGGTTCCAATTTTTCTCCATTTAGGATGATGTTGGCTGTGGATTTGCTGTATATGGCTTTGATCATGTTGAGGAATGTTCCCTTCAGTCAGATTCCCTCTAGGTCTGTAAACATGAAGTGATGCTGGATCTTGTCAAAGGCTTTTTCTGCATCAGTTGAGATGATCGTGTGATTTTTGTCTTTCAGTCCATTTATGTGTTTTATGATATTTATTGATTTATGTATATTGAACCATCCCTGCATCTCTGGTATGAATCTAACTTGATCATGATGGATTATCTTTTTTATGTGGGTCTGTGTGTGATTTGCAAGTATTTTGTTGAGAAATTTTGCATCTATGTTCATTTATGAGATGGGTCTATAGCTTTCTTTTTGGGTTGTATCTTTGCCTGGTTTTGGTATTAGAGTGATGCTGGCTTCATAGAAAGAGTTTAGGAGAATTCCCTCTGTTTGTATCCTTCTGAATAGTTTGAGTAGTAATGGTTGTAGGACCTTTTAAATGTTTTATAGAATTCTGCTGTGAAACCATCTGGGTCTGGGCTTTTATTAGTTGGGAAGTTTTTTATTACATCCTCAATTTCCTCAAATATTATGGGTCTGTTTAAAGTGTCAATCTCTTCTTGGTTTAAGCTTTATTGGTTCCCAGGATTTCAAATATTCATCCATTTCTCTTAGGTTTTCAAATTTAGTGGAGTATAGGTTTTTGAAGTATTCCTGTGTGATTGTCCAGATCTTTACTTTGTCTTTTGTGATGTTTCCCATTTCATCATGAATACTATTGATTTGGAGTTGTTGTTTCTTTTTTGTTAACGAGGCTAAAGATCTGTATATTTTGTTTATCTTTTCAAAGAACCAGCTTTTAGATTTGTTGATTATATGTATTGTTTTCTTTGTTTCTATTTCATTGATTTCTGCTCTGATTTTTGTGATTTCTTCCTGTCTGTTGGGTTTAGGGCTCATTTGTTGTTGTCTCTCAATTGTTTTTAGCTGGAGTCTTAGATCATTTATTTGTTTCCTTTTTTTTTTTTTTTTGATGTGGGCGCTTAGGGCTATACATTTCCCTCTTGAGACTGCTTATAAAGTGTCCCACAGGTTTTGTTGTGCTGTATTTCACTCTTTATTTCTTCCCTGACCCATTCATTATTCAGGATTGTGTTGTTTAGTCTCCATGTGTTCTTGTAGTTAGTTGGGATTATTCTGATGTTGATATTGGGCTTTATTGCACTGTGGTCTGATAGAATTTATGGAATAATTTTGATCCTTTTGTATTTGAGATGTCTTTTGTGTCCCAGTATGTGGTCGATTTTAGAGAATGTTCTGTGAGGTGCTGAGTAGAAAGTATATTCTCTGGTGTTTGGGTAAAATATTCTGTCGATGTCTGTGAGGTCCATTTGGAGTATTGTATTGTTCAGTTCTGATGTCTCTCTGTTTATTTTTTTGTCCAGTTGATCTATCCAAGGGGCTCAGTGGTGTGATGAAGTCTCCCATTATTAGTGTGTGAGGATTAATCTGTGTCTTGAGATTGTGTACAGTAGTGTTTATATAGTTAGGTGCACCAGAGTTTGGTGCATAGACATTTAGGATTGTGAAGTCTTCAGTTAATTGTTCCTTTGACAAGGATGTAATGACTCTCTTTGTCTTGTCTGATTAGTTTTACTTTGAGATCTATTTTTTCTGATATTAGAATAGCCACTCTGGCTTGTTTCTTGGTACCATTCACTTGGAATATATATATATATATTTTCCATCCTTTCACTCTAAGGTGGTGTCTGTCTTTGAGAGTGAGATGGGTTTCTTGTAGACAGCATATAGAAGGATTCTGTTTCCTAATCCATTCTCCTAGTCTATGTCTTTTGATTGGGAAGTTTAGACCATTAGTATTTAAGGTTATTATTGAGAGATGTGTGTTGCTTCCTTTCACCTTATTTCTTGTTTACGTTCTTGGTCTAGGTTGGTATTACTCTGTTATGCTTTTGTTGGTTTCTCTCTTTAACTGCTTAGGGATTGTTGTTCCTTTCCTCTCTTCAAGGATTTTTTGAAGTGTTGGTTTCTTAGACATGTATCCTTTCATCTTGTTCATATCATGAAAGACTTTTCTTTCTCCTTCAACTATAATTGACATTTTTGCTGGGTATAGTAGTCTAGGTTGGCATCTAAAGTCATTTAGCACTGGGAATACTTTGGTACACATTCTTCTAGCTTTCATAGTTTGCACTGAGACGTCAGGTGTGATTCTGATGGGTTTCCCCTTGTATCTAACTTGTTGTTTTTCTCCTGTGGCTTTCAGTATTTTGTCTTTGTTTTGAGTGTCTAGTGTTTTAACAATTATATGGTGTGGGGAATTTCGTTTTTGGTCCTGTCTATTTGGTGTTCTATGTGCTCCTTGTATTTGTATGGGATTGTCTTTTTTCAGTTTGGGGAAATTTTCTTCTATTATCCTGTTGAAGATCTGGTCAATAGTGTTGTCTTGGGATTCTTCTCCTTCCTCTATCCCTATGATGCAGAGGTTTTGTCTTTTCATAATGTCCCACATTTCCTGATTGTTCCACTCTTGTGGGTTTTTTTTAATATTTCATATTTACTTGAGCTTTCTAGTTGCTCTGTGTTATCCTGCAGATCTGATACTCTTTTTTCTGCTTCTTCCTTTCTGCTTCTGAGGCTTTTTCCCATCCTTTCCTGTTGATTGGATGAATGTTCAATTTCCTTTTTCATTTCATCCTGTGATATCTTTAGTATTTCCACTTCCCTCTGGAGTCTGTCATTCTCATCTTGTAGTTCCTTGGTTTGTTGGTCATCTTCTTTTTTCATTTCGGCCTGTGATCTTTTCAGCATTCCCACTTCCTTCTGGAGTTTGTCATTTTCTCCCTTTAGTTCTTTCCAACATTTGTAATTATCTCCCTCCTAGAGCCTTCTTGAGTTTTTCATTCTCTCCCCTTAATTCTCTAATTTCTTTGAATATGTCTACAATTGTTCTTCTAAGGTCCATGTCTTGGTTTCCTTCCTGGGACATCTCTTTGTAGGGATCTTCTGTAGGGTTGGTAGACTTTGGTGTGGATTTATTATGAGCTTTTCCTATGTTTTTTTTTTTTTTTCTTTGTGTCTTTGGCATGTGGATGTGTTTGTTTAATTGTTTCTTTGGATTCTGGTGCCTCAACATTGGCTGCACAGACTATACTCACTAATACTGCTCTTGCTAGATCCTCTGCACCATAGCTCCACCAGGTAGGGGGGGGATTATTGTGTTGCTAATTTGTGCTGGTAGGCCCCCAAGTCTTAAAGCACTTCTGCCTTGCCTTACTGGCACCACACTGAGTCTGGGCGCTCTCTGGAACCCAAGATGGGAGGTTTCAGAGGGCACATGGCAAGCCCTGAAGGCTCAAAGCACTTCTACCTTGCCTTGCTGCATCAGTTTTCTTAATTGGGTTCTGGTGCACCAGCAAATTAAATAAATTTGGTATCAAAGATTGAATCCTGGGCTTGAGAGTTTTTCTGTGCAATTTTCAGACCCAACAGTAGGACCTTAGGCAGAGCAGGAACCTGGCTGGAGGTAGAAACTGAAGCACAGACCGTGTAGGAACACTGCTTAATGGCTTGCTTCTCTAGCCTGTGCCCAGCCTATTTTCTTTTTTCTTTTCTTTCTTTTTTTTTTTTTTTGAATTTTAGGAAAACTCCTTGAAAAATTGTGCATTTATTTCTGGGGATGTCTACATACAAAACTATATTGTGTATATAATCCAGTCTCTGTTTCCCAAAACACCATTATTTATATAAACTTCTAAACCTGTGTGTCTCTAAAAATATTTCATAAAATAATCAATGATATTTTATTTTTATTTTATTTTTTTTAGTTTAAATCTTTTTTAAAATTTATTTATTATATTTTAAGGGATTCACAATATAAGAGCACAGTTATTTTCAGATCACTTTGACATTACTCAGTTTGCCATACAATTAGGTAATTGGTGCTAGCATCCACAGATGAGGGATACCATTCATCATTTGTTTTTCTGGGACTGTGTTACTTCACTCAGCATGATGTCTTCTAGCTCCAGCCATTTTCCTGCAAAGCTCATGATATCATCTTTCTTTACTGCTGCATAGAACTCCTTTGTGTAGATTTACCACATTTTCTCTATCCACTCCTCAGTTGAGGGGCACTTGGGTTGGTTCCACCTCCTTGCTATTGTGAAGAGAGCTGAAATAAACATGGCTGTGCATGTATCTCTGGGGTAAGATGAGTCTTGTGGGTACATGCCCAGGAGTGGTACGGCTGGGTCAGGTGGTAAGTTCATTCCAAGTCTTCCAAGGGTTCTCCACACTGCTTTCCATAGTGGCTGTATGAGTTTTCATTCCCACCAGCAGTGGATGAGTGCTCCTCTTTCCCCACAACCTCTCCAGTACTTGGTATCATTTGTTTTCTTGATCCTAGCCAGTCTTATTGGAGTAAGATGATATTTTAAGTAGTTTTGATTTGCATTTCCTTAATGATTAGTGATGTTGAACACTTCTTAAGGTGTTTCTCAGCCATCTCTAATTCCTCACTTGTGAAGTCTCTGTTCAGGTCTTTGCTCCATCTATTGAGTGGGTCATTTGTTTTCTTTCTTCTTTGTTTTTTGAGTAGTTTATATATTCTAGAAATCAATGCTTTGTCAGATGTTTCTTCAGCGAAGGTTTCCTCCCACTCTGTGGGATTTCTCTTCACTTCCTTGATTGTTTCTTTTGATGTACAGAAGCTTTTGAGTTTAATGAGGTCCCATTTGTCAATTGTTAATTGTCAATTGTCAATTCTTGCACAGCTGCTGTCTGATTTAGAAAGTCTTTTCCTATGCCTATGTCTTGTAGTCTGCTGCCAACTTTTTCTTCTATTGCCTTCAGAGTTTGGGGTTTCATGTCAGAGGTCTTTAATCCATCTGGAGTTGACTTTTGTACAGGGCAAGAGGTAGGGATTTAATTTCATTCTTCTGCAAGTGGTGATCCAGTTTTGCCAACACCACTTGCTGAAGATACTGTCTTTTCTCCATTGTGGCTTCTTGCCCCCTTGTCAAATATGAGATGCCAGCCTATTTTCTTACACGACTCAGGCCCATCTGCTCAGGGTTGGCTCCACCCACAGTGGTATGGATGTGTATATGTAAAGAGAAAGGAAATGGAAGTGTCTGAGGCAAAGCTTAGTGACAAAACACATTTGATTAAGTAGATGACTATACAAGTAGAGTGGCATTAGGAAAAGCTTTCACTTCATGTGTCTGGAGGCATCAGATCCTTCTGTAGCAGATCCATGTGCAGGGAGCTAAGATAGGAGGCCTCTTCTGTCTTCCAGTTTTAGAAGCTCCACATCAAAGATGAGAGTGCTATTTGTAGAGAGGGGATGATGGCTGGGTTCCTAGTGGGTCTGTGGGCATAGTCGGGGGAGACTGTCAGCTCAGCTCTCTGACACTCATCTGGCTGTCCCTTCTTCCTAGCCTCAGATCACTTCCTACTTGCCTACCACAAACTAAAGGGCTTGTTTCTGTCCCAGGATGACTCAAATTTCTTTGCATCCTCCAGCACTCGGTGCAGCACATCTGCTCCTTTAGGAAGGTGTGCTCGTCTGTTTCTCCACCTGCAGTCCCACCAGTGCAAAGAAGAGCTGGGGCAGGGCGACCTACACACTGCAAGGACGTACGGGACCTGGTGGCAGCTCAGCAGCCCTGCTTGGTTCCTCTACACATTACCTGTGCATCTGAAGTTCCGTTTTGTAAGTGAAGTCCAGTAAATTCCAATGGGAAACGAAGCATGCATGTACAAGTGTAGGTGCAGAGGAGCTCTACACTGAGTATGCCTGCATTAATGTCTCATTCCCATGAGCTTTCCTGACGCCCCGTTATTAGAGAATTTTAGTGGACTTAAGCAATCTGAGTGTGACTGCATGGGGAGATGGGGGACCCTGGCATTTTCCAGAGGTCTTATTTTCTTCTGGAACTAGGATGGAGGGCAAGCGATGACAGGGCCAGGGGTATGACTCAGCTCATAAAAGCTCTTGCTAAGAAAGCCTGATGATTCAGTTCCACCCCCGAAGCCACATGAAAAGCCAGATGTGGGGGGCTAGCATTCGTAATCCCAACACTCCTATGATGGGAGATATAGACAGGAGAAATGTCCCAAACTTCCTAGGCTAGCTAGCTTGGAATAGCAAGCCCCTGCCCAACATGGTAGAATTTTGGCAAGAACTGTCAATGTCAAAGTACAAGTCTCACCTCAAAGGGCATAATCTGGAGCTAAATATGAGTGACCTAGGAATGCAGATTCAGGTTACCCAATGAAGGAACAGTTTCATTAAGTTTTTATAGTAGCAGAACAAAGAAAACCACAAAGCAAGGAGCTGGAGAGAGAGCTCAGTAGTTAAGATCAATGACTGCTCTTGCAGAGAAACTGGGTTCTGTTCCCAGCACCCATATGGCAGCTAACTATGTCTAAACGCCAGTTCCAGGGTATCCACTGCCCTCTTCTAATCCCTGTGGGCCAGAAGATAAATAATAGATAAATAAATCACAAATCAAGACACTTTTAAAATACATTAGTGGAAACGTTAGATAGGTGGGTACCAGAAAAGCAGAGACAGCTCAGGCATAGGCCTCAGACACTGGACGAATTCTTAGAGGTATGGTTAGTGGAAGCCAGTGCTTGGCTTATAGATCCTGAAGAATTTGCCTATTAGTCACAAAGATTTTAGATCACATCCAGAGGAGGGCACTAAATGGCTATTAAGGGGCTGGTAAAAAATTGATCCAAGATAATTTGGCCTTGGACATTCTGTACTCCTCATAATCATTGAAGTCGTAATCAGATAATCAGCCTCACAGAAGGTTCACTGTAAGGTATAAGGCTTTCCAGGAACTTTGGTTCACAGACCTGACTCTGGAACATTGTCTTCCGAGTAAAATAGGCAGATACACATACTGTCTGTCTTTCTCTTACCCCCACTCTCAAACTAAATAAGCAAATACATACATACATAATTGAAAGAAAGTAAGTGTTGGCATTTAAAGAAACACATTAACCAAGGACCTGAACATGACCTTTTTGTGTCCTGTCATTTTCCTCCTTCAGCTAACCTCTTATGCTAAAGATGAGGATGTGGAAAGAAAGGAAAAGATAAGGTGAACCACAATTCCTTTCCCTTTCAGTGAGACAGAAGGAAGAAGTGTTAGGTTCCTCAGCACAGTATGGCAACTATAATTTACAACAACTTATACATTTTATCAAGAACTAGGAGAGAGGTGTTTCAAGGCTTCCAACACCAAACAATGACAAATGCTTAAGGAGATGGAAGGCTAGTTATTATGACTTGACTATTATACCTGGTACACACACAACTAAATTATCATACTGTGCTCCATAAATGTGCATGCTTATTTTGTGTCACTTAAAATAGTTTTTAAAAGAAGTGAAATAAGCTGAGCTAGTCTGATGCTGTGAAGCTGAATTAAATATTGCTAAGAATGAAATACCTAATCGTGTATGAGGTAGAAAACAAGAATTGTATCATTTTGGCAATTCTATATGAGTTTTAAATGCTCTTCTATTTGTATTTCAAATAGCATCGTATAGCATAAAGATAAATCATAACATTTATGCTGATAATTTAAATTAAATATTTCTTTTATTTAGAATGTCATTAAATAGTAAATTAGAACATGATGACAAGGAAAGGGAGAGAGACAGGGAGAGGGAAAGGGATGAGGAGGAGAAGAGGGAGAAGAAGGGGATTGGAAGAAAGGCAAAAGCTTTGTCGTTTAGTACCTTTAATGGCACCTTCTTACTTTTTGGATAAAGATCCTACAAATTATGCCCCAATAATTTGTGCCACTCCCAGGGCTGAGGGAGGCTCAGCTTTTCAACCATACTGTACAGTATGGGATCTCTGGAATTTCCTCTTTCCAGCCTTAGCCAGCTTCCATTACACACAGACATAGACAGACACAGGCAGACAGACAGACAGACAGACACACAAAACACACACACACACACACACCACAGACAGATGGACAGACAGACACATACACAAATGGATGTTAGTGGGGAAAAGGAGGTAGCCTTCAGTAAAGTCTAACCTGCTTCAGGTTCATGCTCGACCTCTGGGGCCTCAGACGCTTTGGAGCCCTCAGGTATCGACTTTCTGAGGTACTCAGGTATTTCAGGTGCCTCAGACTCTTCATGGGGCTCAGAGTCCTCCTCCTCCCCCTCAGCTTCCTCCTCTTCCTCACCTTCATTCTCACCCTCTTCAACAGTTTCTAGAAGGAATGAGAAGGAACATATTATTATTTATCCTATAAGTCAACAGATATCTGTTGGGTGCTATTATATGTGGAGGAGAAAAATAAAGCATAAGGAATGGTCTCTGCCCAGCCCTTGGAATGTGCTTTAATGGTGCAGATAGATGAATTACCACTGTATTATATCTATTAATATGGCGTTGTAAAGAATGAAGGCCTTCTGCTCAGAGTACTATAGGAGAGCTGGAGGAAGAGTTCATTCAAAAAAAGAAATGTTTTTTAGCAGTCCCAAATACTCAAACAGTAAAAGACTAGAAAAGCATCCATTCAATAAGGAGATGCCTAGATCCATACCATCCAATATGGCAGCCACTAGCCATGTGTGGCTGTTAAATACTTAAAGCTAGTTAAAATTGAGATATGTGTAAGTATAAAGTATATAATGCATTTCAAAGGTGTGGTATGAAAAATTGAATGATGCCAGGAGTGGTGGCGCACGTCTTTAATCCCAGCAGTCCAGAGGCAGAGGCAGGCGGATCTTTGTGAGTTCAAGGCCAGCCTGGTTTACAGAGTGAGTTTCAGGACAGCTGGGGCTACAGGGAGACCCTGTCTCAAAAAGACCCCCCCCAAAAAAAAATTGAATGAAGCTACCAGAAAACTTAGAGTTATCTATGTGGCTTACATTATGTTCTATTTGGCAGCCCTAGTCTAGACACTCTGTATAACTATGTAGATAGCATATATGCAATGACAGATTGATGATATAGCTAGTGGGAAATAATGAAGAACATATCATGCTAATCTATGTGTTAACTGTAAATTTGGAAACTGTAGCTCCCAGCTTTATGTGCCTGTTGGTGGCCACGGTGCACATTGGGAATCCTTCAGGAGGAAGGTGGCAGTGGTACCAGTCACCTTCCCAATCCTCTTTCATACATTTTTAAAATTGACATAACAAACCCATGAAAATGGAAACGAGGTACTTTCTGTGCAAAGATGATCTGACAAAAAGAAATGAGCTTGTTTGTGTGGATTCTTGTGGGGATTCCCTTCCCCACTGAGTTCCTCCAGGAGTCACATCTTGATGTTGATCCTCTAGCATCTGAATTCTCTCTAAAACCAAAGCCTGGGAAAGAACAATAGCATACGAGGCTTCCAAATGTGTAATTTGGAATGTGGTAAATATTTGTGAGTTAAAGTGAAGGTTTTATAGGAATATATACAAGCATGCAGCAACTTTTGCCAAATCCTACTACAGCATAGAATGAAATTATATAATACATATAAAAACTTGGAATTTTTTCAACTACATATCTCTTAAAATAAAAATTCATGATGCTAGCAATATATGTATATATTTAGAAATTATATTAATTTGTATTAGGTACATTATAGAAGAAACATATAAAGATAATGTTGTATAAAACATATAAATGCAAGAAACCATGGCAGTAAAGGGAAAGAAGGAGCCCAAGAGAGGGGGACAGCAGGAAACAGATGCTAACTACCAAGGGGGAAACGGAAGTATTCAACTGAAAAGGGAGAAGGGAAGGATATATAAGAAACCATGAGAATAAAAGAGAAGATGGAGCTCAAGAAAGGGGTTATAATAGGAGATAGATATTATTAAGAGGGAAGTGTGGCTACTTTAACTGAGGAGGAGGGAGGTTAGACAGGAGAAAGAGAGGAGAGATAAATAAAACTTAGGTGGTATGAAAAACCAGAGAGAAATGTATTAGTTCAAAATTCTATTGAAAAAACTACACATATAATATGTGGACATGAGTGCATGTGTGTACCTGAAGGTTATACGACAAGAAACACAGCACCTGAAAGGAGAAGCCTCCCTTCGAGTTGTTGGTCAGGGTAGTCCAAGAGACTTCCAAAACAACAGAGGCTATTGCCACAGCTTTTGATTACCTTCCGAATGTGAAGGTAAGACCCTATTGCTGAAGACAGAACATACTTCAGACTTCAGACATAGGACTTGCAACAACGGAGCAGGAACTGACCTGGAAACCACGTCCCTGAAGACTGGCTCTCATAGTTCTAGAGGATACTAGGAAGCTGCTAAGGGAAAAACAATCAATCAACGGTCCAACCCAGCTTTAAAGTCTAATAACCCCAACAATGACTGACACAACAAACTATAGTGGTGGAGTAGTGGTACTTTTATCTTGGGGGTAATCAACAGCTATCTAATTGGATTTAAAGCCCTTTCAATGGGAGGAATCCACTCATGTGTACCACTCTAAACATAGTAAATACACATGGCTGGGGAGGTCATAGATCTGAGAGAAAACTCTCAGTCACAAACATAATTTCTTTCTGTATGCTAAATGTAGATCCTTATAGTTATAGCTAAGTATTCCACTCATCAAAGCAGCTTCTTTTTGTAACAAATGTAGACTATTACAGAGTTCCACAACTTGTCACACATAGGGAGTGTCTGTGAGATCCCCAATCCTAAATGACACATCTATAATGGAACCTCTACAGCTATGGCTCTCAGAACATAGTGGAACAGATGTAGAGAGAACACTAATGCATCTCTCAGCACTCACCAGCGAAGCTTCCTCATGTAACTGAGGCTGATGAACACAGAAGGCCACAACTGGCCAAAGTGTAGGAAATAAAAGACTACAGAGTGTATGTCCCCGGAAAATATAGGACTCTTATATTAAAGCTCACCACCCACTGCCCAGAGACCATCGTGGAAGAGGGGCAGAAAGATTTTAAGAGGCAGGGGTGGTACATGATCATAAGAAAACAGAGTCTGCAGCTGATGACATAACTTTTTTCCCCATCAGATCAACCATGTTGATCTAAAAGTAATAATAATAATAATAACAATAATAATAATAATAATAAAACAGGGTCTTACAGCTCCTGGGACCTTGCTCATATGAACCTGCAGCAACAGTAGCAGCGTACACAAGTCTCATGCAAACTCAATCAGACAAAACCCAGCATAGACTGGGGAAATGGACAGGAGGCCAGAACCTTAGCTGAGGAGCTGTTGACAGGTGATTACTGGTGGGTCAGGGAGAGCTGATCTTTAAGGGAGTGATGCTAGATAGGCTAACTAGACTTCAGTGGATGAACTCACAGTGAGGGACATCTTGGTACACAAACTTGACTCAAGACATGACGGAATGCATGAAATCCTGTGGAAGGGGCTATAGGAGAATACAGATAGGGGAGGGGCCTAAATATGATTAATATGTATTGTATTACATGCACAAAATGTGAGAAAATATATTGAGAAAAATGTCATAGAAAATTATTAAAAGGAAAAAAATAAATCAAAAAATAAATAAAAGAAAGAACATTATTCATCAGCCATGAGTCCAGAAAAAAAAGAACATTATTAAAAGGTCAAATACTTTCTTGCTAAAATCCCAGTGGATAATCTGTGCATTGTATAGCTCAAGAATTCATTAAACGGTGTTTCAGGATCTTTGAACTATTTGTAATTTGACTATTGATTATCTATTATATTAGTTACCTGTTGATTCATTATAAATCACCCCAAACCATCATGTTATTCTTGCAGTGTCTGTGAATAAGGAATTTGGCAGTAGCTCAGTTGAGGTGAGGGGCTCATGGTGTCTCATGAGTCGGCGAAGATGTTGAACGCAGTAGCCAAACACTTACTTGGCAACACAGGACCCACTTCTAAGGTGGATCATTCAAAACCAGAACCAAGGTGCTCAACTGTTCCCAGTATGAGCTACTCACAGCCTGGACCCACAGAACAGAGTGTGTAGTAAAATAGCAGTTGCTTCATTGCACTAAGCTTTTTAAAAAAAATTTTTTTTGGTCTTTTCCAGACAGGGTCTCCCTGTAGCCCCAGCTGTCCTGTAGACCAGGCTGGCCTTGAACTCACAAAGATCTGCCTGCCTCTGCCTCCGAGTGCTAGGATTAAAGGTGTGTGCCACCATGCCCAGCTCAAATTTTTTTATTTATTATTTTTTTTATGTGTATGAGTGTACTGTCTGCGTGTAGGTTGGTGCACCCGTGTCATGCAATGCCGAGGGGGTCAGAAGAGGGTGTCGGAGTCCCCTGGAACTGGAGTTAAAGATGGTTCTTAGCCGCCGTGTGGGTGCTGGGAATCAAATCCAGGTCCTCTGCAAGAGGGGTTGGTGCTCTTAACTGCTGAGCCATCTCTCCAGCCCCTGCACTAAGCTTTGGATTGTCGTGTGGCACAGCAGTGGACACTCTTGATACCTGTGGTCCCTTTGGCAGTCTGATGTAATGTGTGGAACTCTTCTTGGAATAATACTTCCAAACTCATAGACTAAAATACGTAAGAAACCAACTATATTGAAGTATAGTTGTTAAAATATGAAAATATTTTGGAGTTGTAGGAAATTTATTCATCTTTATGAATGTATTAAAGAAGAATTAACAGATAGCTTAATAACTGTTATAGTTTTTGAACAGTAATAAAACATAAATGAGATATATAAAACCATAATACAACCTAGAAATGTCTCCATTTGTATTGACAAAGTCAAGGTACTGGTAATGTTCTGGTTTGTGGTCTGTATTAATAGTTAAAAGAAACAGTAAATTGGGCTGGAGAGATGGCCTAGCGGTTAAGAGCGCCGACTGCTCTTACAGAGGACCCGGGTTCGATCCCCAGCACCCACATGGCGGCCGAGAGCCGTCTGAAACTCCAATTCCAGGAGAACTCCAGTTCCAGGGGAATCCAAGACCCTCTTCTGACCTCCGCGGCATTGCACGACACGGGTGCACAGACTTGCATGCAGATAGTACATTCATACACATACAGAAATAAATAAAATTAATAAAAAAATATAAAAAAAAGAAACAGTAAATTTCAGTTAAAGGTTAGTGAAAACATAGTTGAACTTCATAGACCATGAATCGAATTCAAAGATCCCCATTTGAGAACCTCAGGAATAAAGTCCTTTCATAAGAGAGATGGAAATGTAAGGATGACGGTAGCAGGCACAGCAAGAGTCTGCTGTTTCCTCGGCCCTTCTGGATTCTTCACATATAAATAACTCTAGTAGCCACACGAACCCATAATAGACACATATTCGCTCTATAGCCCTCTTAGAGGGTGCACAGGGAGGTTTCATGTTAAGGGTCTATTTTTAGCATAAGACTCTTTTTCTTATGAATCCATTATCCCAGTGTCTGTATAAGGTATTAATTGGAACATTTGGAGAATTAAAGGGGACACTATAAATGTTTCAGGTACATAGAAAAACCTGGACTCTTGTCAGGTTGGGAATGTGATCACTGGGAAAATATATTTGTAAATCGTTTGGAAGTTGCAGCAACACACGAGATTCAATGGTATAGTACTAATCTTATCACTCTGTGCTTGCCTTTTTTTCCTGCAACCATAGCTTCCAACTGCTCCTGTTTTTCTTCTTCCACTCTCAATTCTTCTTCTGTGGCTTTTCTGAAATGAAAAGGTCCAAAATTTAATTAATTTTAGAGATTCAGACAGCTCATTATTATGGGATAAAATGCTCATAGTCGTAAAATATTGCTTATAATATTCATTATGCTTCGTACTTTTATACTGTACAATGTTAAATCACTCATGACACTTAGTTTCAGTCATTATTGTTGTGTGATATTTTTGGTAAGAAAATATGGACTGTTGTATTTTGAAGCACTGTGGCTATTAATTAGGAAGCCTGCAGAAATTAATGGAAGATTACTTAAGTATAAAGTGAGAGGAAAATGGATTCATCCTTTTCTTTCAGATTCAGCAGGCAGTTTCCACAATATAATGTTATGTGAAAAAAGCAGAGATTTCAAAGTAACCAAAGTTGAAAAAAAGAAAAAAAGGTAGAGATTGAGTCAGAGTGAGGGCACGGGTGGGGAGAGGGTGGAACCCTGAGACTTGGGATGGAGATGTGTGTGAGAACCATGAGGATGAAGACTTTGAAGCCTCACATTCTGAGGGATTTACTTCACCTGAGGAATTAATCTCCACACTCTCAGCAGAGAATGCATCCCCACACTCTGCACACCTGCCCTCCCCACCCTTGCTGGCTGCCATCAGAAGTTAATCCCAGATCCAGTCAAATTGATACCCAGGATTGCCAGGATTAACTATCACAAATGGTAAGCCAAATAAACTCTCCCTTCTATAAGTTGCCTTGGTCATGGTATTTAATCACAGGAACATAAAAGTAGCTAACAGACTATAGAAAGAGCTGCTCTTTGGCCTCCTCTGGATGGTACCATGTCTGGGTGGAACACTTGGAACTGCTGCAGCCTTCATGTTCCCAAATCAGCCTGCAAATGGTGATGAAAGAGATGATGGCATTGAGAGACAGAGAGAGCCTGGCCTTCAACCAACTTCAATCAACTGTCAATCAACTTCCCCCAAAGCCATTCCACCTCCAGCATTCCCTGCTCTCAACATAGTAGACATTCTTGTTACTAAACCAGTTTGATTCCATCGCTTGCAGCAGAGAGGCATCATCTGGTGTGTTTTCTCTACTTGTGACTGTAGGAGAGTGAGCTACTTGACCTATACCACATGATGACATAGTTGGCGCTGGGTCCCCACTCTGGTCAAGAGGTCTCCCCTTTTAGTCCCCAGATGCTGACTGATTGAAATGATCTTACCCAGTTTGGCTTCAGAAATATCAGTAGAACACTCAAAACATCATTTCTGGTTTTAAAAAGATGGCAATCTTAGCCCATTTTAGGGCTGGAGGGATAGCGCAGCCATTAAAGGCTGAGGCTAAGAATGGGGGGGGGGAGAGGCAATCTTAGCCTATTTTAAAAAGATAATTCAACAACAACAACAACAACAACAACAACAACAACAGAAAGGACTGCATCAAAGAACTGACTGAAACAGTGAACTTCTGCTCAAAACAGTCAACTTCCTCATGGAGAATATTGAGAAAGACTGAGAAAGAGATGAAAAGCATGTTTGGCAGAATGCATGAGCCTCTGATGGGGTGGGGAATGGGGGAACACCGGTCGTAATGATTTGTTAAAAAATACAAATAAATTATGTGAAAAAAAATAAAATAAAATAAAAAATAAAAATAAAAGATAATTCAGGAAATAAATGTTTGTTTAAATACAAAAAAAGAGAAAAAAGTAGTGATTAAAAAATATATGTATACACAAAGATTAGAAGGCTAGAAACAATCAAACTATTAATTATTTTGGGATGTGGCATTATGAACATTCTTTCAATTGTTAATTTATTTTTTTTTTTTTTTTGGTCTTTTTGACACAGGATCTCCCTGTAGCTCTGGCTGTCCTGAAACTCACTCTGTAGACCAGGCTGGCCTTGAACTCACAAAGATCCGCCTGCCTCTGCCTCCCAAGCGCTAGGATTAAAGGCATGCACCATCACGCCGGGCTCATTTAAAATTTTTGATCTCACTATGCAGCCTTGGCTGGCTGGACATTCTTTCCTCTGCTTTCTGAGTGCTGGGATTAAAGCATGCATCACATCCAACCTCACATTTTCTTTAACATTGGTTTGCATTAAAATTTTTCTGTGTTGGGGCTGGAGAGATAGCCTAGCGGTTAAGAGCACCGACGCTCTTGCAGAGGACCCGGGTTCGATCCCCAGCACCCACATGGCGGCTAAGAACCGTCTGTAACTCCAATTCCAGGAGAACTCCAGTTCCAACGGAACTCCAGGGGAATCCGAGACCCTCTTCTGACCTCCGCGGCATTGCATGACACGGGTGCACAGACCTGCATGCAGACAATAGACATTCATACACATACAAAAATAAATAATAATAAAAAAAAATTTTCTGTGTTAAGGTTGGAGAGATTGTTCACTGGTTGCTCTTACAGAGGACTTGGGTTAGGTGCCCAACCACCACATGATCGGCAGCTAAAAACCATCTGTAACTCCAGTTCTAGGGGATCCAATGCCCTCTGTGGGCACTGCACAACACAGGTGTACTTATGTACGTGCAGGCAAAGCACTCATACAAATAACATTAAAATAAATAAATCAGAACAAGTTTTCTATATTGAATAGAGAGCACAATTTGCTTTTAACTAGACACAAACCTCTTAATTTTTATGTTATTTATTTGAGTATATATGCATGTATGTGTGATGGGCACATGTGTGGAGGTCCTTTTTGAGACAGGGTCTCCCTGAGCCCCAGTTGACCTGGGACTTGCTATGTAGACCAGGCTAGCCTCAGTCTCACAGAGATCCACCTGCTTCTGCCTCCAGAGTGCTGGGTGCACCACCATGCCCAGCCAAAACTATTTTTTTTAAACATATTAATGATGATTACTTTTTCAGTATTGGGCATCAATCAAACCCAATACTGGGATTGTAACACCAAGCTACACTTCCTGTCCCAGTAATGAAATTTAGAGAGACTTGGACTACAGAAGACTTATTATCTAGGGAGAATGTCTATTTTGTTAAGGTTGAACCACATAACCTTCCTTACAATGGCAAAGATAGGTAAAAGGAGAGATAATAAAATATGGGCAGAAAGACATTGTCTATTAAATTTTAACATATTTGTACTTTTAACCTAGAAATTCTATCCCTAGGAATTTAGACTACACAAAGAAACATATGTAATGTTGATTGGAGCATCAAAAAACTACACCAAGTATTCATCAATCGGAGACAGGTAGGAAAACCTCTCTAGCAGCAGCAGCACTAACTGCTGGAACCGCAGCTCCCCGAAGACTCATTGATGTGACTTTTGCATCCATTTTTTTTTCCCTTCTTTTGAGACACTACCACTGTTCTCCCAATAGAATTGCCTCTGATTATGGAGGATGGTTTCTTGCTATATCCCGTGTCCCAGCCAGGTGTCTTGGTGTCACTGGGCTTCTCGTTGGTCATGATTCAGACCATGGAGACTACTGAGTCTTGATGAATGTCCTTCCCATTCATTTTGTCCTTCTGTGAGCAGCAGCCATTCATTCTACTTGGTCCAGAGAAGGCTGCTAGTGAGAACTTCCCTTCTAAAACCTGGATAAAATATCCAGCTGGGAGGACTCTAAGACCTGAGCAGACTGAGGAAGAATGTAGCTGGCACTTATTAAAAACAACTATGCCTAGCACTTGGGAGGCAGAGGCAGGTGGATCTTTGCGAGTTCAAGGCCAGCCTGGTCTACAGAGTGAGTTCCAGGACAGCTGGGGCTACAGGGAGAGCCTGTCAAAAGTCAAAAACAAAACAAAAAAAACCCAACTATATACCATTTGGAAAAATGTTCCAAAAATACACAACGATGCCAGAGATTATCTTGCCATTTGACTGGAGCATGCGCAGACCAAGGAAAAGCCATAAATTTAGCATGCTTTCAGACACTTGGCCTATGATGTAGTTCTTAGTCCTTAGTCTCTTTTCAGACCACCTTATAAGTCTTGAAGGAATAAGAGAAGATTTTTTTTCCATTTTAGGTTTCTTTTTCTGCAGTATATGAAAAGAGTTTTCTATGAAATACTCATTTTTGAATCTTAAAAATCGGCATATAGAAACTATGAGAAACTCGTGTCAGTCCAAGCAAGTGTTTGACATTAAGAAGTTTATGAAAATGTGAAAACTTGATGGGTGTGGTGGTGCGCACCTTTACTTCCAGCACTTGGGAGGCAGAGGCAGGTGGATCTCTGTGAATTCAAGGCCGGCCTGGTCTACACAGTGAGTTCAAGGACAGCTGGGGCTACAGAGAGACCCTGCCTCAAAAACACACACAAAAAAAAGGAAAACAGAAAAAGTGTATGTGAAAACAGCATCAAATAAGTAAAAGCTGATTGCAGAAACAGAAAATTCCACATAGTTAAAGAGAGGAGAAGGTATACTTGGGAGGAACCAGAGGATGTAACCGTTCTTACAATTACATATACATATTATTTTTATGTGTTTAACATTAGCAGACCTTTTGCTAATAAACAACATGAGCTTTGTTTTACTCTTACATGAAGATTTCATTTGTTCTCAGAGGTACTGTCTGTGGGTGGTAATGCTCTTTCCAGAAGCCAAAAGTCATTAAAGGAAAATTGCATCACCAGGTGTGGGATATCTTCCCATGAGCTTTGGTCAGGGAAGTCGCAGAGCACCCCTCCCCCCAACATTACAGGTTACTGCCTTTGCTCTGGGTTGCCCAGCATAAGTAGATAGTAAGACCCTATTGTTAGAGACCACACACACTCAGTTACAGGTCTTAGAGAAATCAAGCTGGAACAGAGCTAAAAGGTGCTGCTGGGGGATAAAGTCACCAACAGTTTGTTCCAACTGTGAATCCTGCAAGCTATAATGATAGACTGGGTAAGATGTGCCCTTTGTTGCAATGGTGGCATGCTTGTTATGAGGATAACCAACTGCTTTCTGATTGGATTTGAGGCCCACTCCACAGTTGCAAACTCATGCTTTGTTTGGTAAATCTGGTTAAGAGTGCAGGACTTGGGGCTCATAGACCCTGTCAGGGAATCTACCAGTACCAGTACTACTTGGATAATTGGCCATGTTCTCAAACTTCCTTCTCATGCTTACATATCCATACATGAATGCTGCACTCAGCCTTCATTGGACAATCTTATTTTATTTTATTTATGTGTGTGTGACACACACACACACACACACACACACACACACACACACGTTTGAGTCCCACAAAGGCCAGAGGAGGTATTTGTTCCCCTGTAGCTGGAGTTACAGGCATATCCACTGTGGGTGCTGGGAACTGAACCCAAGTCCCCTGCAAGAGCAAGTGCTCTTTACTACTGAGCCATCTCTCCAGCCCCAGAGAAGCTTTGTATTTTAGTGTATAGCAGTTAAGGTAAAAACTCAGAGCTGATCAAATGCTGAGACTAAGTGATGGCAGGAGGCTGGGTCCTAAACAGAATGTCCATATCACAATCTCCAAGACTTAGCGAGGAGTCATGGAAGAGGGGCAGAAATAATATAAAAGCCAAAAGATGAGGAGATGTGCAGCAAAATGGAGTCTTGTGGACATCGCATAACTGCTGCTCCCAGGAACTCACTGCAGAAGACCACATGGGACCTGGGTCTGGGCACAAAGCCGCCTTGGTCTGTTTGTCACTCTTGGCAGAGCTTACCGTGCCTCCTCATCTTCCTGGGTTTTTTTTTCATATTCATGGTGCAATCTTTCTAAAATCTTGGCATCAATTTCTGGCTTATTCTTTAAATATAGTTTACTTAATAAATATTTTGCTGAAACACAAATAAAGAGAAAAATATTATTAACTAAATGTGTGGCCTATTTTGGAAAGTAACAACAATTATTTCTGTCTATTTGCAGTCCTATTTCCCTTAAGTGTTTATCTACACAGAGCCCCCAAGTCTCTAAAATTGTAGAAAACTGTCTTAAATATTTCTTAAAGGTCTTTTTTTATAATTTTTTTATTTTTATTTATTTATTTTCTATGTGTATGAATGTACTGTCTGCATGTAGGTTTGTGCACCCGTGTCGTGCAATGCTGCAGAGGTCAGAAGAGGGTGTCAGATTCCCCTGGAACTGGAGTTAAAGATGGTTCTTAGTCGCCATGTGGGATGCTGGGGATTGAACCCAGGTCCTCTGCAAGAGCAGTCGGCACTCTTAACCACTAGGCCATCTCTCCAGCCCCTTAAAAGTTGTTTTTTTACATTTATCTATTTGTGTGTTTATGTGTAGTGGTCAGAGGATGACTTGCAGGAGTCAGTTCTTTCCGTGTGAATCACAAGTATTAAACTCAGATTGTCAGGCCTGCTGACATGTAGCTTTCCCCAGTGAGCAATCTCACTGCCCCTCAGATATATTTTCTTAAGAGGTAAACTGACAGAATAATTAGAACTTAGCATCTTTCTGCACCTAATTGCCCCTAACCATGTAAGTGTTCATTTATAAGTTATAACTGTTGGCTGAGAGGGTTTGCTACATTCTCATGCCCAAAGAAAACTACAAAGGCCTGGTGGAAAGTTCGCCAACACAGCATGTTATCCCAGGCCATCTTCTCAGAGGATGGGGTCCTTGCCCTGTTCACCACCAGGTCCTGCAGGCATTGCTAGGGACGGTAGTGGGGGTGGTATTTGCATCTAAGGACACTAGAAAGAGTTTGTTCTCTATTTTAACCAAAAATAAATAGCCGCAATAAAAGATTCCTTCTAAGTTTGCATGATAAATGGGCACCAACCATTGTCTTCTGTATCTGTCAAGAAGATCACCAAATCAGGTGTAATTCCTTTATCAACGAAGGCTGACCACAGCTCTCTTACAATAGGACAATTGTCCACAATCCATCCTCCAAGTTTGGGGGCACCGGGAAACCTATTTTCATTACCTTCTACTGCCTGTGAAAATTGCACATGGATACCACCATCATTAGTTGACAAGTCAAGAATCTGATCATGAAATGTAAATTTTGTAGATGTTAAGTATCTTTTGAGTTCTGACTTGGAGGAGAAAAATAGAGCGACTTAATTTTAAGCAATAAAATAGTTTTAATAGTTAAAAAATAAGAAACAAGAGCCTTTACTAATGTAACAATGTGCTTTTTCTATTTATTATTTCATAGCATTGAGTGCAGATGAATGCAAGTCTGTGCCCTGCCCTCTCCTGTTGATGGTCCCACACCCATGCACATATGGACACGACTAACATCACTTAATGGGTGTGGTAGTTTGTATGGAAATGTCTCCCATAAGCTCCAAGTATTTGGACATTTTGTCTCCAGTTGATGGCACTGTTTGGGGGAGTTTTAGGAGGCGCAGGCTTGCTGGAGGAAGCTCGTCACTAGGAGTGGGCTTAGAGAGTTCTTATGCCTTGCCAGAGTTCCAGTCACTCTCTGCTTCCTGTGCCTGCCTGAAGATGTGATTGCTCATCTTTCTGCTCTGGCTATCTCTTCTGCCACACCTCCCAACCATGATTGTCTCTAAGTCTCTAGATCTGAAAGACAAAGTCTTCCTCTTATAAGCTCCTTTGGTCATGGTGTTTTTATCACAGCAACAGAAAAGTAACTCATACAGAAGTTGGTACCAGAGAGTGGGTGATAGGATCTATGAATAGCAAAGGAACCATAAGCTTCATTAAGAAAGCAAGGGTCATAAAACCCCTTGAAATGACCAAATGGCTTGAAACTGGCTACCTGGTCTCACTAAAGCCTTATCCACCAGTCACTCACAGGCAGAAGGTTTTAGGAACCAGCCTATCTTTGGGAAGGCATTAAAGTACCAGCCTGCTCTATCAGGAAGTAATCTTAACAAAAGGCTTTTTTTTTTTTTTAACAAAAGGCTTTTACTTAGGCAAAGATACCAGGCCTCAACATCAATCATACACTGACTGAGCCCTAGGAGAAATAAAAGGATTCCACCACCCCCACTAGGTTGTAGAGGCCTTCTCATCTCCAGGATGTTAGGAACATAATTAAGATGTGTGAATTTGAGGTAATTTAGAATTAAGTAGCATGAGAAGGATGTGTGGATTTGAAGTGATATTAGCTATAGAGGATATGAGTAAATTTAGCTTAGTCAGAGACTGCACCTTGCCCATGGCCTGCTCACTCACCCCAGCACTAGAATGGGCCTGGGGACACCTGAAGCTGAACTTGCACAGCTGATTAAGCTGTTAGAAGGAGCACAGGCACAAAAGACAGGATAACCAGACTGGGACTCCACCTGGCCTCGGAGACCTGGAATACCCCAGATAGATAAACACCTGTCCACAGACTAGAACCTGGGTACGAGCCCCAGATTACCACCTGGGACCAAGTTCACTCCCTCCATCCAGCTACAGACTACTAAAGCTGGAGAGTGAAAAAGCACTTCATTCTCTCGCTGCCCTCCAAGTGATCCCCACCAGGGGAGACTCCTGAAGAGCACCTTGCTTTCACTCCCCCTTGGGGGACCTGCTTGTGAGATGCCACCTCATAGTCCCTTCCCAGGGACTCCATCTGTGTGAGGTGCAAGCCACAAGCCAGCCAGAACTGCACGCTCACAGCTGCCACACTCATCTGGCTTGAGATCCACTCAAGCCTGCTGCCCTCTGCAGCTCCCCAGCTTGGACACAATCCCCAGCTTCTGGGGGACTAAGAAAATGTTGTGTAAGTGAGCGGCCTTGGGGAGTTTAGGCTAGGAACAGGGCAGATTAATAAGTATGTTGATTAACCTGCATGGGAAAGAATAATTTAGATTGTTTTCTAATCCTTGTGTCCTGAATTCCTCATGCTGCTGACAGAGAAGATCCCTCAGTCTCTCTCACTGTGTGCGCTAATAGAAGTATACATTCTTCATGAAGAAATTGAAGATGTAATAAGAAACCTCCCAACAAAAAAAGCCCAGGCCCAGACAGTTTCACGGCAGAATTCTATAAAATGTTTCAAAAAGACTTACAACCATTATTACTGAAATTGTTTAGGATATGAACAGAGAGAATTCTCCCAAATTCCTTCTATGAAGCCAGCATCACTCTATTACCAAAACCAGGCAAAGATACAACCAAAAAGGGGAACTATAGACCCATCTCCCTAATGAACACAGTTGCCAAAATTCTAAACAGGATACTGGCAAATCACATCCAGACCCACATCAAGAAGATCATCCATCATGACCAAGTTGGATTCATACCAGAGATGCAGGGATGGTTCAACATATGAAAATCAATAAATATCATCAAGCATATAAATGGACTGAAAGACAAAAACCACACAATCATCTCAATTGATGCAGAAAAAGCCTTTGATGAAATCCAGCATCCCTTCATGCCTAAAGTCCTAGAGGGAATTGGATTGGAGGGATCATTCCTCAA
>VZQC01003373.1:77714-178863 GCA_009823505.1 Rhizomys pruinosus
AAAAAAAAAAAAAAAAAAAACAAAAAAAAAAAAAAATGGAGGGACTCAAAGTTGGCGGATAGGAGGTGAAGGTCGAGGGGGTGTGAGGGGGAGTGTTGCCCGGAGGGGTGAGGGGAGTTGGGCGGAGGTTGAGGAGGAAAAGAGTGGGGGTGGTGAATAATAAAATAAATAAAAAAAAAAAACAATAATCAAAATGCAATAAAGTAAAGTAAAAATATTTATGATTTGAAAATGGAAGAAACAAAGATAATGCTTTAAAGCAAGACAGCCTTTGGTTTTTTTTTGTTAAGTTCGATTATTATGTAAGGGCCATGGGCATTTTTCAGCCCACTTGATCTATTTAATTTCTTTGTTTATTAGGCCAAGTGAGGATTGATTATTACATTTTAAGCGAACTTGTTATAAAATGGTTGGTGAACGGGGCAATGGTGGCACCACACTTAATCCCATCCATATGAGACTGGGGAGAGAGGATGATTTACCGGTGGATTCTCTCTGTGGAGTTCAAGCCAGCCTGGGTCTACTAGAGCGAGAGCTCCAGGCCAGCAGGAGGCAGCAGGCAGCAGGTGGTGTATTGTCTTGATTGTTGAGCAGTGACAGTATAAGAAGGCAGGCTGGGCATGAGCCAGAGAGCAAGCCAGGAGCAAGCCAGTGGACAGCATTCCTTCATGGCCTGTGCTTCAGCTCCTGCCTCCAGGTTCCTGCCCTGAGTTCTTACCTTGGGCTCCCTGAGTGATCAACTGTGACCCAGGAGATGTAAGCTGAATAAACCCTTTCCTCCCCAAGTTGGTTTCGGTCAGAGTGTTTTGTCACAGCAATGGAAGACAAACTGGGACAACAGCCTTTCTCTGTGCCTTAGTTTCTTTACTAAATTCCAAGATTTAAAAAAACCTGTACCTCAAAATAAGCTTCTTATGAAGATTAAGTAGGACAATACATGCAAGGTCGTTAGCATAGCTAACCTATGTTGTCATAGGTTCTAGGAAATCCAAATAGTAGTGATCAAATCTAGTCTAAAGTCGTTGGATCCATATCTTTAAAAGCAAAAAGGATTCCACACAGTGTATAGGCAGTGCTGAATCAAGTATTCTGTTAAGAGTCAGCCATGGTGGCTCACACATGTAATCCCAGTGTTCAACAGGGCAGGAGGACTCTAAGTTCAACCTCGATATTGGGGTACATAGTTCTAGTTTCTAGTCAGTCTCTCCATCTATCTATCTATCTATCTATCTATCTATCTATCTATCTATCTATCTATCTATCTATCTATCTATCTATCATCTATCCCACTCTGAATTTCCAAAGTGGTCATGAAATGAGAATTCTCATTTTCCTAGAGAAAGCAGACAAGGCAGACAAACAAATGAAGATCACTCTGTGTTTATCATAAAATATTGTGATCAACAGTTAGTGACTCGTCAGGAGACTGGAGCCTTGGAAAGGAAGGATCAAGTGTCCTCTGTCTTTTCACTGAGTGAGTTTTAGTCATTTGCCTGCTATTAGTCTTAGTTTTCTTGTCTATAAAGCTCGAGAATTGTGGTACTTGACCACTAAAACATCCTCTTATTTCATTGAATTTAGTAGTCTCCAGATAGAAAGAAAGGTTTAATTATAATCAAGGCAGATATATAAGCCTCAATCATCAAAGTCCCTAATAATCAAATGATTTCTTATTTTAATTACCAGTATATATAAAACTACAAATACTGCTTGAGATCTACCCAGAAAATAGATCCATAAAATAAAAATAATAACAAAAATTAAAATGTAGGAGTACCTTTCCTTAAGTTCCATAAGCGGATTTTTGAGGGTTATGAATCAATTTCTATTTATTCCTCCAACTATTTGTTGAGACTCTAAATGTGGAAGTGGCAAAGATAGCAAGGTGAGCAAATTATAGTCCCTGCCATCAGCTAGCTGAGTCCATAGCTTACTAAAACTTAATAACACAAACAGCTTTTATAAAACAAAAATGATTCACCTTGTTTTTTGGCTGGTAGCTCTGCCAGAAGCTTCTCTTTCACAGCATTAATAGCTGTGTTGGTGGCTTCAGCTATGGTATCTTTTATTAGTTTTTCACGAGCTTCATCAAAACGTGACTGAACAATTTTGACATAGTCAATTACCTGCAGAAATAGTTGAGAAAAACAATATAGGTATAAAGTACTATGAATATTAAACAGGTTTATCTATCTATCTATCTATCTATCATCTATCTATCTATCATCTATCTATCATCCATTTTCTATGTATATATCTTCCAAAAATAGATACTACTTGAGTTATCTTTGGAATTATATAATTGTTTAGTTCATTCATTCATAGGAATTCAGCAATACTTTTATATAAAATATGTGTAAATATTAATTGCATATATATTCAAGTTGCACATGTATTTTGGCTTAATAAAAGAAGACATAGCCAGGTGTGGTGGCACACACCTTTAATTCTAGCACTTGGAAGGCAGAGGCAGGCGGATCTTTGTGAGTTTAAGGCCAGCCTGGTCTACAGAGTGAGTTCCAGGCCAGCTGGGGCTACAGGGAGACCCTGTCTCAAAAAGACAAAAAAAAAAAAAAAAAAAAAAGAAGACATACAGATCAGATCAAGTCAACTTCTTTTGTATTATGTATATACAGTGAAAAACATTTATTTTTGGTCTTTTTGAAATAGAGTCCCCCTGACCCCTAGCTACATTAGTCCAAATATGCTCCCTGTTTGGTAGCTCCTTCTGGCCTACTTTTTTTTTTTGGTCTTTTTGGGACAGGGTCTCTCTTTAGTCCCAGCTGGCCTGGAGCTCACTATGTAGACCAGGCTGGCCTTGAACTCACAGAGATACACCTGCCTCTGCCTCCCAAGTGCTAGGATTAAAGGTGTGTGCCTCCATGCCCGGCTTAAGACTTATTTTTTACCTAAGCATTTCCAAAATACAGTAAGAAAGTCCTCAGCTTATCCTATTGCTATTGGTGCAGTAGTGGCACTTTTATATTAGAGGTATTCAGCAGCTGTCTAATTTAGAATTAAGTCCCACTTAATGGGAGGGAACTCATGTGTGGCACTGTAAACATAGCCAAATACACATGGCTGAAGAGGTCATCATAGTTCTTAGGGATAACCTTAAGTCTGTCACATCCCTAGACAAAATGTAATTTCTTACTGTATGCTAACAATGGACCTTTATATTTACAGACAAGTATGCCACTCACCACTTATTAAAGAAGCTTCCTTTTGCAACAGATGAAGACTATCCTGAGTTACACAACTGGTCACACACAGAGAATAAGTGTGTGAGATGCTTAACCCTAAGTGACACATCTACTATGGGACCTCTACACCTAAGGTTCACAGAACATATTAGAACAAGGTGCATTTCTCAACTCTATCAAAGCTTCCTCATGCAACAGGAGGTAACGAACACAAAAACCCACTACTCACAGAAGTGTAGAAATTAAGAGTCTCAAGAATGTGGGTCCCTGGACAAGACTCAACATTAAACTTCACCCACTCTGGCCTTAGGGATTATTGTGGAAGAGACAGGGGAGAAGGTTCATGACCATAAGGAAACGGAGTCTTACGGACTCCTGGACCCTGCTCACATGAACCTACAGCAATGGAGTCAGCATGCACAGACCTATGCAGACCCAAGCAGACGAAAACCCAGCATAGGGGAAATGGGCAGGAGGCCACAACGTTGGAGCTCATCGTTGCTGGGTGAGGGAGAGTTGATCTTCTTTAAGGGAGTGACACTAGATAGGCTGACCAGGCTCCAGTGGATGGACTCACACCAAAGGAGATTTGGGACCCAAACTTGACTCAATAGGATCTGTGACAGAATGAATGAAACCCTGTGGGCAGGCTATAGGATAGGCAGATAAGGGAGGATACCTAAATATGATAAGATATACAAAATCCACAAAAATTCAGTAAAATATACTTAAATTTTTAGGGGCTGGAGAGATGGCTCAGTGGTTAAGCGCACTACAGGTTTGGTTCCCAGCACTCACATGGTGGCTAACAACCTTCCATAACTCCAGTTCCACGGGAATCCAATGCCTTTTTCTGACCTCCATGGGCACTGTACAATGTGGGCATACTTACATACAGGAAGGCAATACACTCATATACATAAAATAAAAAATTTTTATTTTATTTTTATTTTATGTATAAGTGTTTTGCCTACCTGTATATAAGTGTACCCATGCATGCAATGCCCACAGAGGACAGAAAAGGGCATTGGATTCCCCTGGACGTGGAGTTATGGAAGGTTGTTAGCTGCCATGTGGGTGCTGAGAATCAAACGTGCAGTGCTCTTAACCACTGCGCCATCTCACCAGCCACTTTACTCACATGATTTTAACATTATTTTTTCCATTTCCATTTTTTTTTTTTTGGTCTTTTTGAGACAGGGCCTCCTTTCAGTCCTAGCTGGCCTGGAGCTTGCTATGTAGACCAGGCTGGCCTTGAACTGCTTTGTTGTTTATTAGTGGGCTTTAACTAATTTCAGGGGTGTTTCTATATCTTATTTGGTTTGGAGTTGTTGCCGTTACAGCAGTTTGTTTTTTGCTCTCTGAGTGCTACTGGGGATTAAATGCTCAAGAAATAAAATGGGAAAATATATCCAAACAAGCAGACACTCCATACAAAGACAAGGCATGATTCTTAAAAAAAAAAAAAGATCTTATCTCCTCAACTACCAAATTCAAAAATATTAAAATGGGTAAAGTTTTGTGTGAAGACTTTAAACTTTTACCTGTACAAATAATCAGTGTGGTGGTTTGAATGACAATGTCCCCCATAGGCTCCAAGTCTTTGTGTAAGTTCATATGAGCAAGGTCCCAGTAGTCTTAGAAGGT
Organism: Rhizomys pruinosus; assembly: GCA_009823505.1. Classification (NCBI taxonomy): domain Eukaryota; kingdom Metazoa; phylum Chordata; class Mammalia; order Rodentia; family Spalacidae; genus Rhizomys; species Rhizomys pruinosus. Next base: position 82,565 of record VZQC01003373.1, read on the forward strand.
GTGGCCTCGATGGAGGAGGCAGTCACTGGGCCAGGCTTAGAGAGTCTTTAAGGCTTACAGGATCTCCAGCAGCTGTCTGCTCCCTGCCCCTGCTTGAAGATGTGAGCCTCTGCTTTCCGCTCCTGCTCCAGCACCTCCTGCTGCCATGCCTCCTTGCCGTGATGGACTCTAATTGCCCTGGAACTGTAAGCTCAAACAAACTCTTCCTTTTATAAGTTCTCTTGGTAATGATGTTTTAGCACAGCAACAGAAAAGTAACTAAGACAATCAGTGTCCTAAAAGAGGATACAGACAAGCAGATGAATGATGAAAGGAAATCAACCCAGGCCCAGAGCAGAAAGCCAGAACATAGATGAGGACATATGTCTATGAATGAGAAGATCAGAAACATGGATGAAAAGGTCAGCGAGAGGGAAGAGAAATTCAGCAAGGAAATTGAGATTCAGGGGAAAAATAATGTTGGGAATGAAAAACTAAATGAATTTTATTTAAAAATAGTCTACCAGTAGACTAGACCAATAAGAAGACTATCCAGGATGGAGGACAAGGTCAAGAAAACACTACATTCAAAATCAATATAGAAAAAGAAAGAAATGAACATGACCTCAATTTCCAAGACCTCTGAGATATGATGAAGAGAATCCATGGGATAGAAGAAGATGCTGAGACAAAAGCAAATGCATAGAAAACCTATTCGATAAAATTATGAGAAAAATCCCCACTCTAGGGAAGGAAATGGATATCCAAGAGCAAGAGCCATTTAGAATGCCAAATAGGCATAAGCAGAGAAGAACCTTTCCATGATGTCAACAGTGAAAAAAATAGAGAAACAATAAATATGTAGGAGAAAAGTCACCTTACAAAGGCAAACATTCGGGTAGGGTGGGAGGGCATGGAAATGGAAATGGGTCTAAATTGGACTGAGAAATGATGTATGAAATGTTTAATAACAATAAAAATATGCAAAAATATATGCAAAAAGAACAAAGAAGAACACACCTATATGCTGATTCTAAAGAGGAGGCAATGAGAAAGAAGAGCCATTTCTGGTACCAGAGACTTCTCTGGAAGGTATATTAGTATTTCTATTACAATGATAAAAGTTCATGGAAAACCAGCAAACCAACACAAGAGGTAGTTCCAATTTCCTAGCCCTGGTCTCTTCTTGAGCACTAAGCAATCTCTTACACTGGACAATGCTAGGCGAGAAATAGAACTCTGTGTCAGAAAACTAACAATGCTTCCTGTTGTCAGAGTCAGAGCAGGTAAGTTAGTCACTTGTCCGCCTACATTTTCCTTCTTTTGGTCTTCCCGTCTCTACTGCTGTTGTGAGAATCAGATGGGACAATGAGAACAAAGGTTACATCGTCATGTAAAATTCTGGGCCCTTGAGGGTTGTTAATGACAAACTCCTCATTATCGACAAAACCCAGGGACAAATATTGCTCCCTCATACACCTGCCCTAGGAGATCCCAGCAAGTGATCCCCGAAGATGCTGGGGTGGTGCTAGGGGAGAAGCATCTTGAAGAAAATTCCCAAGAGATCTGCCTGTAAGGAGGGGCTAAAAGTTAAATGGCCGTGGCTCAGCCCAGCCTGGCGCTTCCACCAAGACCTGGTGTGGAGAACCACGGTGGGTATCGATGTGGGCCAGACCCAATAGGTGAGCCTTTCTGGGGATGAAGGAGTCAGAAATAAGAAGAGAAAGTTAAAGTGGAGAGACAGGGATAGGGGTCCTGTTGGGTTGGGTACAGGCAAAGGCAGTCTCCCAGGCCCTAGAGTCATTGCACTCTCAGGAGCTGTGTATAGATACGCTGGCAGGTGAGGGCAGGCACATGTGCCCACAGGTGAAAATCAAGCTATCTAGGCTGAGGCTTTCCCATAGAAAGACAAGGCTGGTGACAACAGGAGCCATTGGAAGTGCCAGAAAACTAAGTTCTTATGAGGCCCACCCTCTTTTTAAAAATTTGTATTTATTATTTTTACTTTATTGGTATATAAGTGTACCCCTGTCTCAAAATGCCCACAGAGGTCAGAATTCCCACAGAGGTCAGAAGGGAGCGTCAGATTCCCCTGGAACTGGAGCCACGGACAGTTACCACCATGGGGGTTCTGGGAATTCAACCTGGGTCTTCTGCAAGAGTAGCAAGTGCTCTTAACCACTAAGCCACCTCTCCAGCCCCATGGTCCAGCCTGTTTGTTAGCATTGTGTAAGGAGTACCTACATAAAGAAAACCTTTCAAGGTCACAGACAAGGGCTCAAAGGAGTAGATGCTTGCTGAAGGCCACACGGCTAGGGTGGGAACGGGCACTCACATTTGGAATTCTCTGTCTCCCAAGTCTACACCTTTCACTGCTATGGTGTGTGTGCCATAGCGAAGGCAGAGTCTGGCTTTGCAGTGGAAAAGAGCCTCTTTCTCCCTCAGGGCATGGAACATGTGACATCTGTGTCTGCAGTCCCAAGTCTGCAAAACCAAGGGACATTCTGAAGGCAGTTCATGAACACTTCAGGGATCTTTCCCTCAAAGCCCTCACTGTATAAATGAGAAAAACTACGCTGAAGGTCAGAGAAAGAGAGTGGCAGGGTGATCCAACATCAGGACCCTTGATTGACTGGCAGACCTTTGAGGGAGGCTGGCTGCAGGAACAACCCCGCTTTCACTCCTCACCCTGTGGCCTTGGTGAGAGCTTGGCTTCTTACCCTCAGTTACTTCATTGCTTTTTTAATTTTCTATTTCATTTATTATTATTTTGGCACAGGTGTATGAATATCACAGCACTTGTGTGGAGCTAAGAACACCTCGTAGGAGTCAATTCTCGTCTTCCAGTGTGGAGTTCCAGGGATTAGAGCCAATCAGTTTACTTCCCAAGGGCTTATACCTGCAGAGCCATCTTGAGGCCCAGATTTCTTTTTTTTTTTTGGTCTTTTCGAGACAGGGTCTCCCTGTAGCCTCAGCTGTCCTGGAACTCACTCTGTAGACCAGGCTGGCCTTGAACTCCCAAAGATCCGCCTGCCTCTGCCTCCCAAGTGCTAGGATTAAAGCTGTGTGCCACCACGCCCAGCAGATTTCATTTTGAAGGGCATAACCAGCAGGGAGATTCTGGGATGGGAGGAGATGAGCATCAAAGGCAGATTGACACTCAGGTAACTAGAGCATTTATCCCTCTTTCTCCACCAGCACTAGAGACAATGCCTAAACCATTCCTAGCAGGAAGATAGATGCTCAGGGGCCAGGCCTTTTGGTCCTAAGCATAGAATTGCAGTACTTAGATGTAGCATATAATTCAAAGTAAAACAACCCCCTTAAAAAAAAAGTTCAGGAATAGTGAGCTTCTCCTATGACAAAGTGATTGGCTGTTCTCTGAAATATCAACTGTCAAATGCTGTAAGAAAGTATTTAGCTTTGATGTCCATGCTTTGCTGGTGGCGCTAGTCTCGCTTGCCTGGTAGATAATCTAGCAATGAAAATCCATGGGCCGCCACCAGCTCCTCGGCATAAGAGGACAGAAGAAAGGACGAGGGGCAGCTGGACTTGGGGATCTCCTGGGAACCCTCAGGCTTTATCCTCTCATTTTTGGGTCCTCCAAGCTTCCCAGCTCATGCTAACCCTGGTAGGATAGCCCATGACCAACTGTGTACAGAAATGTCCAGGCAGGGCTGTTGATATCTCTTAGGGTGTGAAGTAACCCAAGCTGCTGAATCTACTGTGATGGGTCTCTGGCTCATTGATTCAAAACCCTCTCGATGTGGTACAAAGATGGCTCTTTCTGTCCTCAGGTCAGGAACATATTGACAAGGAAGTATTTGCATTGCCTGGCACCAATTTAAGAGAGACCCAGAGAAATAGACCCAGAGAAAAAAATCTGATACTTAATCTTGACCATATTATTAACTGAAAACAAAAAGAAAAAAAAAAACTCTTGTACAAATATTTTTCCCTTGGAAATGTGATTTCAGCATTCTTCAGGAAAGATGGTTAGGAGGAAGAGCCATATCCCAGAAATCAAATCAACACTACCTTCCTGGCATTGCGGTCAGCTGGCTGTGGCACTCTGAAAGCTTCCTACCTTTCTGTGCAAGTCTCTGGCCTCTGGAGTAAACTGGAAAATAATTCTTAGTATGATATGATGGTTTAAGAATAAGAATAAGATAATAAGGTTTTGTTGGAAAATATAAGTGACTTTATACAAGCAAGAAGCTGAATATGGAATCACTGGGGTTAAGGATGTAGTAATACCAATGTCAGTATACAGCAGCCTGAAGGGTTACTTAGTCCAGGGGACAAGCCTAATATTGAGAATACGCCACTATTTTCCTTTAGCTTAAACCCCCTATTACCTGTGGATTGAAATGCTCACTTTCGGTTCCTCTGGAAGGAGTTACTGTCCCTGGGACCTACTACAGACACATCGCAAGTTCTTCTGTACAACCTATGACTGCTCCCCCGACTCTCCAACACACACCCAAGCCTAGCCAAGATACTATTGTGTCTACTGAGTATGGACCATGTGGGCCTGCTGCCTGGTGGGCGAGCACTGGTCAGTTAGGGCACCTGCTGGGCTGCTGCAGCCATTAAGGAAGAGTGTCAGTGGACCTGCAGAGAGACTGTTGTGGACAGTGTCTTGCTGCAAGATTGTGGGAAATGTCATCTTCAGGATCCTGACCTTACAGAACACCCAGTGTGTTTTCAGTGTCACTCCCTTCCCTTAACAATAACAGACAAACCCTCACCCAGAGACAGGAGCCTGATATCTCACCTAAGAGAGAGGCAGCAGACTGTACCAAACAAACAAGAGAGAAAGCAGACAGTAGCTAGTTTATTACTGTGGGAAGGCAGAATGTTTTAGGGAAGCTCAGAGGCATCCATCTTCCCTAACTTCAAGGTGACAGGTATCTTTTTTGGGGGCGTGTTTTTGAGACAGGGTCTCCCTGTAGCCCCAGCTGACCTGGAACTAGCCCTGTAGACCAGGCTGGCCTTGAACTCACAGAGATCTGCCTGCCTCTGCCTCCTGAGTGCTGGGATTAAAGGCATGCACCACCACACCCTGCCAACAGGTATCATTTAAAAATAACTTGAGACAAATTTCAACGAGAAAGTAGATTAGTTAATTGACTTAAGGCATCTGATATCATCCAAAGATTCATACTGGATACAGGAAGGAGGAGCCAAAGAATTTCTTCCACAGCCCTTAACATAAGTGCAATTTCATAATGATGCAATTTGTTGCTTACTCTTTCTTTACCATGGGACTTTGGCCCTATGAGGTTAGAAACTTCTCTCTTAATCAAAAAATCTACATAGATCCAGAAAATGACAGTTTTAATATTACCATCAGTTTTTTTTTTTATTTCTGTATGTGTATGAATGTACTATCTGCATGCAAGTCTGTGCACCCGTGTCGTGCAACGCCGCGGAGGTCAGAAGAGGGTCTCGGATTCCCCTGGAACTGGAGTTCTCCTGGAATTGGAGCTTCAGACGGTTCTCAGCCACCATGTGGGTGCTGGGGATCGAACCCGGGTCCTCTGTAAGAGCGGTCGGCGCTCTTAACCGCTAGGCCATCACTCCGGCCCCTACCATCAGTTTTTATAACATTATAGTGCAAGTATTTTGTTAATTTTTGTATTGCAAGTACTTTATCTACACTTGATATTTTATTAATTTTATTTATTTCTGTATGTGTATCAATGTACTGTCTGCATGCAGGTTTGTGCACCCGTGTCGTGCAATGCCGCGGAGGTCAGAAGAGGAGGTCAGAGATTCCCCTGGAGCTGGAGTTTCTCCTGGAATTGAAGTTACAGACGGTTCTCCCACCATGTGGGTGCTGGGGAAAATTGAACCTGGGTCGCTGGCAAGGCGGTTGTGTTCTAACTGCTAGGCCATCCTCCAACCACCATCTACACTTGATTTTAAAAGGAGAGAGGGAATTCTGGAATTTGGGACAGACAGACCCCCATTGTGCTTCCTAATAGAAGTTGGTAATACAAATTAATCACATCAGAAGCTGGGGGTGGTGGTGCAGGCCTAGCACCAGGAGAGCATTTGGATCTTTGTGAGTTCAAGGCCAGCCTGGTCTACAGAGTGAGTTCCAGGACAGCTGGGCTACAGAAAAACCCTGTCTTGAAAAGACAAAAAAAAATCATCATAATTATAAAAAAAGGCAAATATATCCAAAATAATATTAAATCTCTTACCCCAAACCCTAAAAACCAGGAAAACATGAAATGATAGATTTTAAGCCCTGAAGATAACTAATTGCCAACCAGGATTGATCGTTACATACATCTAAGTTATCTTATAAATTCATAGATAAATACGGACATTTCAAGGCAAGCACAAGATAAAGCCATTTATGACTAGTAAGCTATCATTGCAGAGAACACTTAAAGGTGTCCTCAGGATAAAGGAATAAAGACAATCTCAACCAAGAGAGCACAGGAAAAATGCAACTGTTAAACAAAAAAAAAAAGGGAAAAGAGAAACTCCTAAATCCATCATGTCCAGTAGTAAACCAGAAAGCCTCTATACAGGAAGTAGAAAAGAACAGAAACAACTAACAAAATTACAGGAATTAGGAAGTCCCTCTCAGTAACAACTCTAAATGCAAATCATCTCAATGCTTCAATTAAAAGATACAAATTGTTTTAAACACTATTGTCTCCAAGAAAAACACTTCACTAGCAAAAACATGACTGAAAATGAAAACATGGAGTCAATCTATTAAGCAGGTAGAAGTCAAAAAATGGCGCAGCTATCATGATAAAGTACACTTCAAGATTATTCATAATGTATAAAGAAGACCATTACATATTAAGAAATAGATCAAGAAGATATAACCATTGCAAATATATACATCAAATGTTGGGGCTTCCAATTTCATAAAAGACACAAATGGACATAAAAAGATGGATAGCTCCTGGTAGAATAATAGTGTATGACTTCTACACACCACTCTCATCAGTAGATAAGTTATCCAGACTAAAACTCAGTAAAGAGATTTGAGACTTATTCTACACCATAGATCAAGTAGACTTAATAGACATTTAAGAATATTCCATCCCCGGGCATTGTGGCACGCGCCTTTAATCCCAGCACTCAGGAGGCATAGGCAGGTGGATCTCTGTGAGTTTCGGGCCAGCCTGGTCTACAGAGCGAGCTCCAGGCCAGCTGGGACTAGAAGGGGAAGACCCTGTCTCAAAAATATGACCAAAAAAAAAAAAAGGATATTCCATCACAGCTGGGCGTGGTGGTGCATGCCTGTAATTGCAGCACTCAGGAAGCAGAGGCAGGTGGATCTCTGTGAGTTCAAGGCCAGCCTGGTCTACAAAGTGATTCCAGGACAGCCGGGCTACAGGGAGAACAAAAGAACATATTATCTTCTCAAAACATATCTTCTCAAAAGAACAATAAAGAAAAAAGAATATTCAATTATAGCTGTAGATACAGATTCTTCTCAGAAGCCTATGGCACCTTCTCTAAAATAGATCATTTTCACTGAAAAAGCAACTCTTAACAAATACCAAAGGATTGAAATAATTTATTAAGATATCAACAACCAAAGAAAGCATAGAAATTATAGAAATACTTGGAGATTGGACAATATACTCTCTAAAAAGATTTTTACTCTATAATTTTTATTTATGTTTGTATGGTCCCTGGGTGTATGAAGTGTGTGAGCGTGCGTGTGTGTGTGTGTGTGTGTGTGTGTGTGTGTGCACTCATGAAGGCCACATGAGCAAATATCCCCTTGAGTTGGAGTGTCAGGTGGTTGTGACCCACTTGATATGGGAACATAGTTATTTAAGTATATAAAGTTTGAAAAAGCATGCAAAACCAACATAAAGCATTTGGACATATACTTCTATGATAAAATAAAAATTTCCCTAAAAGTATGGATGTTAATACCATAAAATTCAAGGCACTGGGGCTGGAGAGATAGCCCAGCAATTAAGAGCACTGGCTGCTCTTTCAGAGGATCTGGGTTAGGTTCCCAGCACCTACGTGGTGGCTAACAACCATCTGTAACTTCAGTTCCAGGGGATCCAATGCTCTGTTCTGACATCTGTGGGCATTGCATGACATGAGTACACTTATTTTATTATTTTATTTATTGTTTTTACTTTATGTGTATAAGTAGGCAATACATTTATACATGTAAAATAAAAATAAAGTAACAAAATTCAAGGTAGCATTTACTCTGTGTGTCTATGTGGGGATTAGAAAAAGGATGGAGAAGGCCTAGAGAGTAGTGAGAATATTCTGTATTTAATGTGAGTGGTGGTAATATGGGGTTTATTTTTTTAATTTATTATTATTATTATTATTATTTTATGTGTATGAGTATACTGTCTACATGTAGGCAGGTGCATCCATGACGTGCAATGATGCAGAGGTCAGAGGAGGGCATAGGATTCCCTGGAACTGGAGTTAAAAACGGTTCTTAGCCACCATGTGGGTGCTGGGAATCGAACCCTGGTCCTCTGCAAGAGCAGTCGGTGCTCTTAACCGCTGAGCCATCTCTCCAGCCCTGGGGGTTTATTTTATGCTAATTCCTTGAGTTTCTCTTTTCTGTACATTTGTCATTTTCCATAATGAAAAGTTGTAAGCAAATGGAAAAATGTTACCCAGGAGCTTTGTGAATTATTTCAAACCTCTCACATGGCATATGTCACCTTTTGCCAGGCCTCTGTTTATGGGGAATACTCTAAACACACTGATCTCCTTATAATTTCTCTATGATCCAACCCCTTATTAAGTCCTTTGGCTCTTTCTTTGGTAAAGGCAGCTTTAGCTTTAGCTGCCTTTACTACTATAAATATGTTCTGAGCTAAAAATGATCTTTTTTTGCCCGGCATGGTGGCACACGCCATTAATTCCAGCACCCGGAGGTAGAGGCAGGCAGATCTCTGTGAGTTCAAGGCCAGCCTGGTCTACAGATCCAGTTCCAGGCCAGCTGGGGTTACAGGGAGACCTTGTCTTGAGAAAACAACAACAACAAAAAACAAAACAAAACAAAAATAGTCTTTTCATTTACTGAGAACAGAGAATAAGAGCAGTGAGGAAAGGCGACAGGCACTGTGAGTTGATCTTTGCAGATACTGAAATCAACAAAAGTGTGGGGAAAGGAGGAGGAGGCTGGAGGAGTACAGCTAGGAGAGGGGTGCACGATGAGATGACATTCAAACTTGGGTGCTGTTAAGCACTACAGTGTGGAGGAGTCAATTACAATCAGGAGGACTCGCAAAATTGAGACCAAGTTCAATAAAACCCTAAGAATTATAATCAAGGATAGTCACCTTTGCTTTGTAATGTTCTGCAATCAAATAGCTTAGTGTTGTTTTTCCTGAATGCTCAGGTCCGAATATGAAGACTTTACATGGTGGCATTGGCATAGGTGGCAGGAGGTAGCCACGAGGGTTCCTTGAAAATGTTTTTAGTGTTTCCTCTGAAGTAAGGCAGTACATTTTACCTAGAAAACTTAAAATACGACATTAGAATAAACAATCAAAATCATGTATGGCAAGTTTTAAAATTACGTTCTGAGAAGCTTGCTTACCTCACAGAAAAATCTGCTACTCCTGGAAAAATGTTGCCATCTTTTAAAGACACGGGACATGCGCGCCCCCATTTGCTTCTATGCCATCGAAACCGTGGTGCAATGAGTTCATAAGATGAAAGAGTACGCAACAGTTCTTCCTGTGAACCACAAACGCTACACTTAAAAATGTGCTCATACGGCTGGGCGTGGTGGTGCACGCCTTTAGTCCTAGCACTCAGGAGGCAGAGGCAGGCGGATCTCTGTGAGTTCAAGGCCAGCCTGGTCTACAGAGTGAGTTCCAGGCCATCTGGGGCTACAGGGAGACCCTGTCTCAAAAAGACCAAAAAAGAAAAAAAATGTGCACATATATTTTGCTGAAGTTAGCACTATTAAATATTCCATTTTCTAAAACAAAAACAAATTTGTTATTTTTACTTTACGTGTACAAGTATATTGCCTGCATGTATGTAAGCGCACACATTCTGCGTAATGTCCATGGATGTCAGAAGAGGGTGTAGGATCCCCTGGCACTGGAGTTACAGATGGTCGTTAGCCACCGTGTGGGTGCTGTGACCTGAACCTGGGTCCTCTGCAACAGCAGCCAGTGCTGTTAGCCGCCGAGCCATCTCTCCAGACTCCAATTTCACTTTTATGTGATAGTGCTTTACTATTTAAGAAATACTTTAGAACACAAGTTTTGGGGTTTTTTGGCCGGGGGGGGGTAAGTTATAATGCTTTGTACTTATCCTAGATTTAGTAAGATTAGTTTTCACTTCATTTGTATTTATTTACTTACTTACCTCTCTGTGTGGTTGTGTGAGAAGGTCTGAGGACACCTTGTGGGAAATGGTTCTCTCCTTCCACTATGTGGGTTTCAGGCTTGGTGGCAAGAGCTTTTATCCACTGAGTCACCTTGACAGCCCGGTTTTATTTTCTTTTAGTTCCAGTTAGCCTGGAACTTGCTATGTAGACCAGGCTGGCGTTGGCCTCACAGAGATCCACCTGCCTGTGCCTCCTAGGTGCGTACGTCACCACACCCAAGTTTTAACTTCTTTTTTTTTTTTAATTTTTTTTATTAATTTTATTTATTTCTGTATGTGTATCAATGTACTGTCTGCATGCAGGTTTCTGCACCCGTGTCATGCAATGCCGCGGAGGTCAGAAGAGGGTGTCAGATTCCCCTGGAACTGGAGTTCTCCTGGAATTGGAGTTTCAGATGGTTCTAGGCCACCATGTGGGTGCTGGGGATCGAACCCGGGTCCTCTGTAAGAGCAGTCGGCGCTCTTAACCGCTAGGCCATCTCTCCAGCCCCAAGTTTTAACTTCTTTAAGAAAATCTTATTTAAAATTTACTGAAAATTTTCTATCATGTGGTATAATAAACATAAAATAATTTTCCATCATCTTCAAAAATCTGAATCTGAAAAATTCTTAGTGACAAAGTTTAAACACGTATGTACCAGATTCTTTTTTGTTTTATTTATTTGCTTGTTTTAAGACAGGGTTTTAGGGCCGAAGAGATGGCTCAGTAGTTAAGAGGACCATCTGTTCTTGCAGAGGACCTGGGTTCAATTCCCAGCACCCACACACTGCTAAGAACTGTCCATAACTCTAATTCCAGAGGAATCCAATGCCCTGTTCTGACCTCAACAGGCATTGCACCACACAGGTGCACTTACACATATCCAGGCAATACACTCATACACATAAAATTAAAAAGTAATATTAAAGACAGGGTCTTGGGGAGCTTAGGCTTGCACTGGAAGATGACCTTGAACTTCTGATTCTTCTGCCTCTACTTCCTGAGTCCTGGAATTTCAGGTCTGTGTCACCACACCTTATAAAAGGTCTATGTCAATGTAACAAAGCTTATTTTAGTACATATTCCATTTAGTTGATCCATTCACTCACTAATATACACTGGGAGGTTTCTACCTTTCAGCTCTTGAGATATAGCTTCAACAAGTATCTGTTAATATTCTTGCTCTCAGTTCTTTGGTGGAAATACCTAAAAGTAGAGTTGCTGGATCATATGATAATTCATTGTTTTGACTTTTTGAGGAACATTAAGCTACTTTAAACAGTAGATACAACATTGTATATGCCAACCAGTAATGCATGAGGGTTCTGATTTCTCCCCATGCTTGCTAACACTTTATTTCCTACTTTTGTGTAAGACTCTAATGTATACAAGGTGGGAGTTCCTTCTGCCTTAGAGTGTCATTTCTTTGTGATGCTGGTCATCTTTTCTTCTTCTTATTGGCTATTTTATTTTTTTTTTTTTTTGTAAAAATATCTATTCAACTCCCTAGCCCATTTTTTGAATTTGTTTCTGCAGTAGTAGAATTGGACATTAGTCCCTTGTTTACATACATGATTTGGAAATATCCTCCATTATGTGAGCTACCTTTCACTTCATTGATATTCACAGTTTTTAATTTTAGTGAAGTCTAATTTACCTGTTTTTCCTTTTGTTATGTGTTCTTTGATGCCATATTTTGTTTTGTTTTGTTTTTATTAATGTTGGGTCCCTACCACAGAAATTCTGTTTAAAATGGTTTGGGCAAACCTATATTCAAAAAGCATCCTATGTGACCCTACAGGGCTCAGTGCTTTAAGCATTCTATTGTAATTCTGTGTAGATCACCTGCCTTCAGCAGAAAAGCAACCGTCTAAAGTCCTTCAAAACACACAAAAGCTTGCAGATCAAGCAGCTTCAACCAAGTGGCTTCCTATAGTCTGTCAAATAATAAAGTCTCTCAGATTCGATTGGGATTAGAATCCATTCTGGAGCCTGTTAAAAATCTATTCTGGTGAACACATTCACAACTCCTGCCCTTTTATGTCATAGGGCAGCACTTCCAGCCATTTCCCCAGGCTCTGTTCAACTCTCTTCTCTGGCAGCACCAGTTCACAGATTGGTCTTACACTGATCTGCTGAGGACTCCAGATCACATGGTATGGGATAGCTAAGTGATCTCTGCAAAGACTAGCTTAACTCAATTGTGCTATCTACTTAGGATTCTGCCATTTTAAAATTTTCTACTATATAACCCAGAATAGATCAAATCCTTCAATGAAATAAACCTTTTTGGTTCCTTTATTGCCCACTGATCATAATCAAATACAAAGCCATCAGTGTCAGAACTGCAGCAGGAATGAATGAGCGCTTCTAGAGTTGAGATTTTTATGTTTTTTATTTCTAGGGTGCTATAAAAATTTTTAAGTGAACTTAGGTTTTTTTCCTTTTTAATTATCCCTTTGGTTAGCAGTTCAGATTTTACTCTATCTGTTGATCTGAAATCTCTGTTTTGTTGTAGTTAGTGCCCAAAAGAATATTGTGCTAAGATTTTAGAATCTCAAAGAAGATACCTTTCACAGAGAGATACCCTTTAGACCTTAGGAGATGCAAACATACATAGTTTCAAATAGCTTAGTAGAACTTACAGTGTCTACTAAGTTGTTAATTTCTTCTTCTGTACCCCGAAGCTTGGTTATAATAGCTGCTCTTCTTACATTCAGATACTTCAGTCGTTCTAAAACTGTCTAAATTTAAAGAACAAATATTTGACTATATTAGCATTTGCATATCAAACATTCAAGAAAAACAGTGGCTCATGGGTCAAGCCCATACTTCTGAGAGTCCAGGAGAACCCATGCTCTTTTCTAGTTTCTATACTTTGCTGGCAATCTTCTGCATTTGTTTTTTAAATTTTAAATTATTTTATTTTTTTGAGACAGAATTTCATGTATCTCAGATGGCCTCAAGTTTGATACGTAGTTGGCGATGACCTTGACCTTAGGATCCTTCTCCTTCTACCTCCCAAGTGCTGAGGTGACAGGCACGTGCCACCATGCCCACTTTATGTGGGTAGAGATCAAACCTGGGGTTTTGTGCATATTAGGCAAGTACTCTACTTACTGAGCTTCAGTGCCCCTCTCTTTGGTATTTCTGGTTTGTGTACACATCACTCTAATCTCTACCTCTGTTGTTACATAGCTATCATCCCCTTATCTGTCTTACTCTGTGCTAATTGGACTAAGATACTAATTAAATATGATCTTATATTTTTTAAACTATTTTTTATGTGTATGAGTGTACTGTCTGCATGTAGGTTTGTGCATGCAATGCTGAGGAGGTCAGAAGAAGGCGTCGGACTCCCCTGGAACTGGAGTCAAAGACAGTTCTCAGCCGCCATGTGGGTGCTGGGGATCGAACCCAGGTCCTCTGCAAGAGCAGACGGTGCTTTTAACCACTAGGCCCTCTCTCCAGCCCCATATGATCTTATATTAATTTGACTGAATATATAAAGACTTTCTATTCAAATAATATCACATTCATGGATTGAAGTTAGATTTCTGATTTAGGGGGCAAATTTCAACCCACGCTTCTCTGCCCCTGCCCCTGGACCTCATCAGGTCAAAGAAAGGGAGCCCCATGAAGGCAGAGGCAAGTATTAGAGTTATGCTGCTATAATTCTATTAGATGTCTGGAACTACAAATGCTGGAGGAGGCAGAGATGGATCCTCCGTAGACGATGTGGATGGAGCATAGCTCTGCCAGCACCATGATTTTGGATTGTTCCCTTCCAGAACTGTGAGAGAATAAGTGTCTGTCCTTTTCAGCTACCTGAGTTATGGAACTCTGTTATGGTGAACCTAGGAAACAAATACAGAGACTATGAGGAAGAATCAGGGGTAAAATGAGCTAGCACAAAATGAACGAGGTGATCCTGAGAGTGTGTGGTGTAGTCTGTGGTAGAAGGTTATTTCTTTGTTTCTATTTCATTGATCTCTGCTCTGATTTTTGTTATTTCTTCTTGTCTGTTCCGTTGAAAGGAAACAGCCAGAATTGACCACAGTCCAAGACAACAGCTCCAGAGAGAGTGGACTGATCTGCTTCTCATCCACCTGTGCCCCTTTTCTAAGCCCAGGGAATAATCTGCGGAAGAGGGGGTGTGGTAGAATGTAAGGGCTGCGATTGGGGTGAATGGTGAAACTACAGCAATGTAGTCTGGACACTCATTTGATCAACTTGATTGAACAAACAACCTGTCACCCCCCACTGGATGGTGGGGCTGTAGGTGTTTGGGCACAACAGCCTGCAAATTGGTTTTACATGAAGGATGCTTGTACTCATGGATTATCACTTATAGCTAAAAAATGAAAAAATAACTGAGAGAAATATGCAGGACAGTTATGGCAGAATGCATGATCTCGGTTGGGGTGGGGGTGGGGGGGAAGGGAAAGGGAAATATGCCTGAACTGAATTGGAAAATGATGTATGAAATGCACAAAGCATCAATTAAAAAATGTTAAAAAAAAAAAGAAGGTTATTTCTTCACATTTCAATCTTCCCTGCTTTGCTTGTTAACATCTGAGTTCGTTTTGGGTAGAGTATACCCCCTTAGCCCTTTAAGTGACTTGCTTTGGGGGAACGGAATGTGGCCATAAGTTCCAGAGTACCAGTTTCAAGCAAGGCCCTGAACAACAAGCTTAGCAGTTTCTACCATGTTTCATGGAGCTTCTGTCCCCTAGAGAAGTGTGTCCAGGGAGTAAAAAGCAGCAGCATTCTGGGTATAAGGTGACCAAGTCCGCTGTGTGTGCTGATGGCCTGGATGTGGATGTGGGTATGAAAAACTAGAAAGCAGCAGTTGGAAGGACGGTGGAGGTGGAGTGGTATCCTGCACATTCCAATCCAACCTGAGCACGGGGGAACCAACTGGGTGTGTAGCTGTTGAATGGTAGCAGAGGGCAGCGAAGTGTATCAGCATAGAATACGGGGAAAAGATCTGGGACAGTACAAAGAATTTACAGAAGATATTCAAAGCCTTTAGACTGGCTGAGGTCTCCTACCTGGTAAGGGAGGGGCGCATCAATGCGCTCCCGAGGAGGGGGCTCTGCTGCTCTCCAGCCTTAGACTGTGTGGCAGGGCTCTCAGAGGTCAAGCGAAGAGCAGGAAGGAGATGTGTTCAGCCTTGTCAAGTGTACTTTTAGATTAAATTAGATGAAGACTGAAAATGACCACTGGATTTGGTGGAGGGGAGCTCTGGAATCTTGGTGAGTGCATGTCCCCAGTGGGAGGCTTTTCCCAGGCCTGGCTCCACCACTCATACCGTTAGCATGATGGCTGCCACCAGTGAGGTATCAGACATCTGGCCATCATCTTCCACTCTTCTCTGTCCACTAAATTGCTTATTAAGGTACTCACGCAGTCCTGCCATGTACATTTCTGAAGTCTTTTTTCATATCTGTCCTCTTCTGCTCATTCCTGCTGTTACACCACAGGTTAGGACGCCATGTTCTGCTGGACTGACTGTGACAGTCAGAGCTAGCTATCCTACTACTAGTTTGAGTCTCCTTCACTTTTTCCTTGTTTTGCAGTCCACGTGTCTTCACTCCCTGGTTCCAGGCTTTCATTGGCTGCCTGCTCCCTCACGATGAAGACTGAACTGTTCTGCATGGTTACCAGGTCGTTCCTGGTGCCGGCTCTGCTCAGTTCAAGAGTCTTGGCATATTGTGTTCTTCCTAATCTACCTCCCTGTGTCTCAGTCTTAAGTTCTGTCCTTTCCTGCCTCTGGTGCATTTGCAGAAACTCTTCCCTCAGCAGAGAGCATTCCCCACCCAGTCTCTCCTCCAGCCTTCAAGGTCTAATTCTTATTTACACTCTAAATGAAATTTCACCCCGTTTTGTCCTTCTCTCACTATTCCTATAATATCTTGCACTTCTCTGATACAGACTACCATTTAATTATCTATTGTCCTTAATTTACTGGATACTATATTAGGATGGCTGGTTCCCATACTCATCTACTTTCTTCCCATCTGTACCTCTAGAGCTTATCATTTTGCCAGTTACTTATTAGAGAGTTAAGAATTAGTTCTTGTATTTTGTATTGAAGCTAGGGTCTCATGCGTGACTAAATATATTGCCGTTGTAAAAGTTGTAAAGTGCCTTCCAGTTTTAATTTGCATCTCCTTGGTGACTCGTGATTTTAAGCATCTTATCATGTGCTTTGTATTTGCCATTTGCTTTCACTTTTCTTTGAATTACTTTTTGTCACAGAGAAAATGTTAAATTTAAACATAGTTTTGCTTCAAAAGGAACATTGAGAGTTGGCTCAGCACTTAAGAGCTCTGGCAGAGGACCCAGATTAGAAATCTTAAGTACCTACATGATGGCTAACAATTGTCTGTAACTTCAGTTCCAGGGGATCCAACACCCCCTTCTGTCCTCTGTGGGCATTGCATGACATGGGTGCACTTACACACATGCAGGCAAAACACTTATATACATAAAATTAAAAAAATACTTTCAGGTACAATAAAATATAATAATAAAGTTGCTCAGTTTGCCTGCCAACTGGGGATTCGGTGTTAGCATCCACAAATGAGGGAAACCATTTGCCTTTTTTTTTTTTTTCTGGGACTGTGTTACTTTACTTAGTATAATCGCTTCGAGTTCCATCCATTTACCAGCAAAGCTCATGATGTCATCTTTCTTTACTGCTGCATAGAACTCCATTGTGTAGATGTACCACATTTTTGTTATCCAGTCATCTGTTGAGGGGCATTTGGGTTGGTTCCAGGTCTTTGCTATTGTGAAGAGAGCTGCAATAAACATAGCTGTGCATGTATCTTTGTGGTAGGATGTGTCTTGTGGGTATATACCCAAGAGTGGTATGGCTGGGTCAGGTGGTAAGCTCATTTTGAGTTTTTTAAGGGTTCTCCACACTGCTTTCCACAGTGGGTTGTACCAGTTTACATTCCCACCAGCAGCGGATGAGTGTTCCCTTTTCCCCACAACCTCTCCAGCATTTGGTGTCTTTTGTTTTCTTGATCTTGGCTAGTCTTATTGGAGTAAGATGATACCTTAGTGTGATTTTAATTTGTATTTATTTATTTTATTTATATATAATTATTAATGATGTTGAACACATTTTAAGATGTTTCTCAGCCATCTTTACTTCCTTACTAGTGATTGGGAATGAATGTTCTTTCTTTTTTGTATCATCTTATTGTTTTAGCTTTTCATTTCTCTCATTACAAAGAAACTATATACATTGCAGAAATTTAATGTGTGAAGTCTATTGCTTTGTTAACAAATTAACTGAGAATGTAGTGGCTTTCTGCCACAGTGACATGGTCTTAATTTTTGTAGGTCAAGCAGTGAGATTCATCTAGGAAGCCAATGTAATTATTTATTTACTTCTTAGAGGTCATAATTTTGATGCACATGTGATGGTTGTATAGGCATATGTTGGATCAATACAAAGGGGAGTGTCTGCAGTGAAAAACTTTGGAAAGACTGAGAGAAAGATGCAATACATGTATGGCAGAATGCATGAACTGGCGGGGAGCGGGGGAAGGAGAGGGGAATGTATCTAAATTGGACTGAAAGATAATGTATGAAATACACAAATCATCAATAAAAGTATTTAAAAAATAAATACAGAGGAATAAATATAATTTTAGAGTGCCAAAACAAAAAAGTTAATAGTACTAAAATATGTTTCTGTTTGTGAAAATTAGTACAACACTGTCAAAAGTTTCAGAACTTTTCAGCTGCAAGATCCTTGTGTAGAACACTGACTGCACTCACCAGGAACTGCTCCTCTGGTTCCTTATTCCCATCCAGCTCAATGAGATACTGGGGAGTGTGTTCAGCCATTACCTCCTGTAGATAACAGGAAAGAAATGTGATAATATAGGACACAGGGAAAGTTGAATAGAAGATCAGAATCTTAATACATTGTGAGGAGATCTTTAAAGTGAATTCATTTGCCCTATACAAGCTACAATGTGTGTAATTTTCAGTATTTAAGAGATCCTTTGCAAAAGCCCAAACTAGCCTTCTTACCATGCAGTTTGTTTAAGGCCCTGGGGATTGGACACAGGGTTTTGCACACACCAAGCTGCAAACTGTTTCTTCACTAAGCTACAGCCCCATTTCTTTACATGAATGTTACTGTCTTGTTTTGTTCTCATTTTTTTTCTTTTTTCCCTGTATCCTAATGTCTAAAAGTTTTTCCTGGTACAAAATGTTTTGGGACGTTAGCACCTCTCTGCAGCTTTGCTGTATGGTTTTGAAACTGCAAAGCTGATTGAAATTTAAGTAACACACTTTCTTCAGTATCATGTAGACAGATGTATCTTTTATTAATTTAAAATATTTTATTATTTTTATTTTTATGTGTATGAGTGTATTGCTTACATGTATGTAAGTGCCCCCATGTACTGCAATACCCATGGAGATCAGAAGGTGTCAGGTGCCTTCTGGAATTATGGATGGTCGTTAGCCGCCATGTGGGTGCTAGGAATTGAATCCAGGTCCTCTGCAAGTGCTCTTAACCACTGAGCCATCTCTCCAGTCCCCTCTTTTATTATATTAGGATGCATTTTTCTTACAGAAAACTTATAAAACACACACACACATACACACACACACACACACAAACAAACAAACAAACAAACATCATCTCTAGTCTACCTACCTAAAAGGAGCTAGTACTATTCCTACTGTCTTTCAACCAAAAATTTTTTGCATGTTTCAATTAGTTAGCTTTCTATTGCTCTGATAAAACACTGACATACTGCACAAACATACATGGTATCTAATATCATCTAATAAATATCTTTTTACTATATCCTTATAGTATGTTTATAATACCCAGACCAGATCTCTAAAGTAGGTTTTGATTTAAGTATTGAGTTTCCAGAAGACTGTATAATTTAAAAGCCTCGGGAGCGATGCACAAGAATGTTTTTTTTTTTNTCCAGGGGAATCCAAGACCCTCTTCTGACCTCCACGGCATTGCACGACATGGATGCACAGACCTGCATGCAGACAGTATATTCATACACATACAAAAGTAAATAAAATTTTTTTTTATTAATTTTATTTATTTCTGTATGTGTATGAATGTACTGCCTGCATGTAAGTCTGTGCACCCGTGTCGTGCAACACCGCAGAGGTCAGAAGAGGGTCTCGGATTCCCCTGGAGCTGGAGTTCTCCTGGAATTGGAGTTTCAGACGGCTCTCGGCCGCCATGTGGGTGCTGGGGTATTCCTTTCTGCCTCTGTTGTCCATTTCAGCTTTTATATGCTACCAAACTGAGTTGAAAAGTGGGATCCATTTTTGCTTTTCATTTAGCCGGTGAGATCCACTTCGGGTTCCCATCTCTGCAGACCGCCTCCTCAGGACTGCTGTGCATTTTCCTCTCATGCTGATCTTTTCTCTGGCATTCATGGGATTTCTTTAACCCTTACCTACCACAATGATTGTAAATACTTTATCTTTTGCCTTTATGATCCTTTCTATGATATATAAATACTTCCATAATTAAATATACTTGGTTTTATAATTTATACATTTTTTTCTGGTCATTTTGAGACAGGGTCTCCCTTTAGTCCCAGCTGGCCTGGAGCTTGCTATGTAGACCAGGCTGGGCTTGAACTCAGAGATCCACCTGCCTCTGCCTCCTGAGTGCTGGATTAAAGGTGTGCACCACCATGCTGGATGAATTTTTTCTTTCTAATTAAATTTTCCTTATCCCAAGGTTATATAACATCCTTCTAACATTTATCTGATATTTGCTTTTATTTTTAATATTAAAATTTAAAGTCAACTGGATTTTATTTTTGTAGATGAACTATGCTGAACTCTTCAATCACGTTGAATTATTAAAATTTACTTATTCCAAGATTATATTAATATCCTTCTAACATTTCCTCTACTATTTGCTTTTGTTTTTGGATTTTATTTTTGTAGATGAATTACACTGAATTCTATTAAACCCTGTGTTCCTGGAAAGTATAAATCGCTGAGAAATAATTCCTACTTTATTCTTCCTAAAGGTTTCAGATAAAAACAAAATCTACCTCTCTCCTTCCACATGACTCCATGAGAACCAAGGACAGCTCCCTAGTCTACCTACTTCCATAAACCCTATTCGCTTTCCATTCTTTTTTACTCATTATGAAGACAAGGCTGCCCTTGATCTCACAGAGATCTGCCTGCCTTTGCCTCCCATGGACTGGGACTAAAAGTGTGTGCTACCATGCCTGGAGTCCCTTTCCAATTTTAAAGAAGGCCTTCATCAGTGAACGTTCTCTGTATTTCAATAGTATGAAAAGAGTCATCTTCTTGATTATTCAGTATAAAACTGAACCCTGTTGTTTCTTTCTTTCTAGACAGATAACATATTCTGACAGCATTATTTATTTAACCATAAATAATGATGACCTGAACAAGGCAGTACCTGAGACTCTTCTATATTTTATTTTATTATTTACAATTATATTGTTTGTTATTCTTATTTTATGTGTCTGAGTGTATTACCTGCATGTGTGTAAGTGCACCCATGTCATGCGATGCCTGTGGAGTCAGAAGAAGGCATTGGATTCCCCTGAAACTGGAGTTATGGACTGTTGTCAGCTGCTATGTGGGTTCTGGGAACCAAGCCCAGGTTCTCTTCAAAAGTAACCAGTGTTATTAACTGCTGAGCCATTTCTCCAGCCCCATCTTCTATATTTTAAATTCTTTCATTAAGATAGGTTCTTGGGGGCACTGAAGAAATGGTTCAGCAATTAAGAGTACTTGCTACATTTTTTTTTTTTTTTGAGTTGGGTCTTCCTATAGCCCCTGCTGGCCTGGAACTCACAATGTAGTTAAGGTTTGTCTTAAACTCACAAAGATCCGCCTGCCTCTGCCTTCCAAGTGCTGGGATTAAAGGTATGTGCCACCCTGCCCAGCTATTTTATTTGATTACTTTTATGTGTATGAGTGTACTGCCTGCAGGTGTCTAAGTGCACTTGTGTGGTGCAATGCTTGCGAAGATCAGAAGAGGGCACCAGATGCTCTGGAACTGGAGTTACAGGTGGTTGTTAGCTATCATGTGGGTGCTGGGAATTGAACCTGGATCCTCTGCAAGAGCTGCCAGTGCTCTTAACCACTGAGACATCTTCGCTGTCTCTTAAGAGTACTTTCTACTCTTGCAGAGAACCCAGGTTCAGTTTCCAGCCCCCAACACGGAGCCTCAGAGCCATCTGTAATTACAGTTCCTGGAGGTCCGACATCATTTTCTGGCCTCAGCATGTACCAGGCATACAGACGGTGCGCCAGGCATACAGACGGTGCACCAGGCATACAGACGGTGCTTGTGAACTCATGCTGGTTCACATTCATACACAGAAATAAATAAGCAAATCTTTCAAAAACTTGAGATTTTAAGGTGGGATCCATTTTCTAAGGGCTTTCTACCAACTTCATGAGAATCACAGATTACAAGGAAACAAAAACACATGAAAACCATATAACCAGAGACTACACACCAACAGCAACAGTCTCATTTTAGCAGTATGTCTTGTTCTTACTTCTAAAACATGAAGAATTGTCTCCTTATAAAGTTTGACAGTGCTTTCAATATTTTCCAAAAAATCCTCAGGTCTCTGGACCAGGTATTGAAAACTTTCAGCTAACATCTGCATTTCAGCAATAAATTCCTAAATGGCGTGGGGGGGAACAAAGGGAGAGTCAGAATTTATTTATCTTAGGGAAATGACTATAATTTAAGAGCCAAATACCTAGGTGCCATTTTGTGGTAAGAGCAAAGAAAAGAAGATTAGAGACTGAGGACTGGAGGATAAAGATTGAACACTCCTAAAGGTCTTTATCAGAAACTGAACTTTAAATGTTTTCTAAAAATATTGTTTTTATTTTATATGTATGAGTGTTTTGTCTGCATGTATGTATGTGCTCCTGTCAGTGCAATGTCCATGGCATCCAGAGAGTACATCAATTCTCCTGGAACTTGAGTTACAGATGATTGTCAGCCACTGGGGCCACCTGCTTGTGTGTGTGTACACACACACACACACACACACACACACACACACCATAGAAATAAAGTAATAATTTTTTTAAAGAAGTTCTGGATCAGATCGATAATGCATTTCCTATGTAGAGCAACTTTATATCTCCTTCCTCTCTCTCTTTTTTTTTTGATTTAAGGTTTATTCACTATTAGTGAATATAGTTAATTCACTGGTTAGTTTTGAGGCTTTGACTGCCATATGGCTATTGTAGCCTGTGTTCGTTGAATATTATGAGTCTTGCTTAGTGAAGGAGAGTCAGGAAGTTGCCCTCGATGCATCTACTAAGTGGCGCCATGACCTGGCCTGATTCTCTCTACTGTTCCTGCACTGAAGCTGAAGTGACTGGTGAAGTGTAGCAAACTGCTTCATGAAGAGTTAATATGTCTTGGGACTTGATGGCTTATGGCATACATCCAGAGTTAATGTTCAATGAAGGACAAAAGGAACTATGTGATCCCTGTAAGCAGTATACCCAGAAGACCAACATCTAGGGGCAAAACACATTTTATTTGTATTTATTTATTTATTTATTTATTTTGGGTCTTTTTGAGGGTCTCTCTGTAGCCCCAGCTGGCCTGAAACTCGCTATATAGACCAGGGTGGCCTTAACTCATAGAGATCTGCCTCCTTCTGCCCCAAGTGCTAGGATCAAAGGTATATGTCACCATGCTCACTTAAAACATGTGTCCTTAAGTTCTTGAAAACACTCTGGTTGGGCTAAAGCTATTTCAGGAAGCAGATGTTTCTAACACATTGTTTAAAGGGAGCTTTGTCTAATAACATCTATATATTGTATTCCTTAACTTGTTATTGTATGTCCTACGTGTTCTCCACACAGTATTTGCTGTAAACTCATTTCATTTGTTATTTTAGAACTAAATAAAATCTCATGACTGAGACAGATCTACGTCTGTGGAACATCCTTCTGCTTAAAACTTCACCTGTGTCATCCTGTCCTTTCAAGCTTCAGCTCACTCAACTACTACAAAATGTTTGAAATGGCTTGTGCCCCTGCCTCTCTCAGGCTCCGTCGATGTTTCCTTCTGTTAGAATGTACTCTCCAGCTCACCTTCTAACCTGGTTTTACCTGATTGAAACAAAACCATATCTTCCCCCCAAAAGAAAATATCATAATGAAACTCTGTATGATTAATGCATACTCATTTTAGAAATGAACAAATAAAAAAATTAACAGTTCCGAAAACATGAGGCACTTTTGCCTATCTTCTTTAGACTAAACAAAATGTTAAAAGGTGTATTTTTCTGGGACTGTGTTACTTCACTCAGCATAATGGCTTCGAGCTCCATCCATTTACCTGCAAAGTTCATAATGTCATCTTTCTTTAGTGCTGAATAGTACTCCATTGTGTAGATGTACCACATTTTTGTCATCCACTCATCCCCCAGATGAAAGGCAAGCTGAATAACATTATTGTTATATTTCTGTTTATCTGAAAGCAACTACGTTGTTATAATGTGAATCTCTCAATGGGCTCTAGAATCCACCCACCAATTATTTTCAGACTCTGTAATTACTGTATATCGGTGGAGAGTATGTATCCATATTTTAGAGTAATGTAAATTTAATGGAGCAAAATGTGAGTTCCTAAGCATAAAAAAGAGACTGAGAGAAAGATGCAGGACAGTTATGACAGAATGCATGATTTGGGGTGGGGTGGGGTGGGGGGAAGGGAAAGGGGAATATGCCTGAACTGAATTGAAAAATGATGTCTGAAATATACAAAACATCAATTAAAAAATTGTATTTTTCTTGCAACTTAAGTATAACAAACTTTAAAATTGTCATGTATGGTAGTGACCATGATGGGAAATTACCTCTTCTTCTTCCTGCTCCTCCTCTTCTTCTTCCTCTTCAGCTTTTTCATCTTTGGGGTTATCCTTCTTCCTTTTCCTGTGACTCCCAATGATTTCAGGATCCCACTGCTCTCTAGTGTATATGTATCCTGACACACTGTGCTGTCTTTGCCCAGAAATTCTTTGGCATATGTCATAGTCAGAGCACTAAGAAACAACATTATTAAATAATTTAAAGCATGTGAATAAGCTTTTATTTTCTATTATGCACTAATTAAACAAAATTCTCTAAAAAAAAAAAACTGAGCAAAGGCTGCAAATGTCTACCCTAGAAATTCTAGGCTTTTCCCCAAATAAAGTCAAACCATTGAAAAGTGAATTGCACTGGGTTACTCAAATGAAACTACATGAAATGCTCACTGTCCAATTTAGAGGAGTAATGGGTTAAGGATTACATTAAGCATTATGTATTATGAGTTGTAGATCAGTTGCACAAGATTTAGCCTATCAAAATCCTGCCATAGAGGGGGTGGGGACTTGTTATATAGACCAGGCTGGCCTTGAACTCAGAGATATGCTTGCCTCTGCCTCCCAAGTGCTAGGGTTAAGGCATGAGCCACCATGCCTGGCTTAAAGACAGTTCTTAGCCACCATGTGGGTGCTGGGATTCGAACCCAGGCCATCTCTCCAGCCCGTATTATGAGTTGTATAGATTTTTCTTGTTTTAAAAAAATTTATTTATTTATTTATTTATTTATTTATTTACTTACTTACTTACTTACTTACTTACTTATGTCTTATTGAGATAGGGTCTCTTTGTAGCTCCAGCTGGCCTAGAACTCACTATGTAGACCAGGCTGGCTTTGATCTCACAGAGCTCTGCCTACCTCTACCTCTAGAGCGGTGGGATTAAAGGTATAAGCCACCACGCTCAGCTGATTTATTCATTTTACTTTTATTTTATTTAATTTTTCTCCTCACCATAACTCCATGATAAATTAAAGCCAAAAACAAATATTCTTTTGCACTGAGTTGAAAATTATTGTGCAAAGGTGGCATCTTACAAGTGAGGGTTCATCATTACATCTGTATTTTCATATGTTGAAGCACTGGCAAAGTTTTTCAAGCTGTACAAAGCTTTGAAGTCAAAGCCCTCCTGGATACATTTGTGGAGCATTTGTGAGACTTTTCTTCTGTGTGTTCACCATATATGGGATTCACAGTGTGTCACTTTAATAACGCCCACACCACCTCCTAGCCGACAGTAATTCTTCCCTCCATATAACCTCGATGTGTTAGCATCTGGATCAAACATTTCAATGGTCTTCAAGTACACTGCACCATCAAAACCTCCTACTGCAATGAGCTGTCCATTGACCACTGCCAGGCCAACTCCACTCTGGCGGGATGTCATTGCTACCACTGGAGATCACTGGTTAGTTCTGGGGTTGTATCTCTCAGCACTCCTAGGCTCTGTAGGGTCATCTCTCCCTCCTACTGCATAGATCATGTACACTGCACAGCCCAGATTTTCCCTTTGGGTCCCCATAGGGGCTGTGGTGTGCCACCTGTTTTCCTGAGGACAATAGCTCCACCATGTTGAGAGACGTCCCATTGGAGCCACCTACAACATAAAAGAACCCTCTCAACACAGCCACAGCCACAGCCACAGCCACACCAAGTCTTCCAGTGCTCATAGAAGCCACCTGAATCCACTTGTTCTCCTTTGGGTAATACCTCTCAACAATATTGAGACAAGACACACTGTCCTGGAACCCCACAGCATAGAGAAAACCTCCAAGTACTGCCACACCAACACTTGTCCCGAGGGTGCTTGTAGGAGCCTTGTCACTGCTCCATTGATTTGTCTTGGGATCATATCTTTCAACACCATTAAGATAAGAGGATCTATCATGGCCTCCTACCGCATATAACAGGTCACCAAGAACACTGACCCCAATGCCACATTGCCTTTTTCTCATTGAAGCTACCATTCACCATTCATTATTCTCTGGGTCATATTGTTCAACACTGGAAATGGCATCTCCACTGCACCAACCACCAACTGCAAAGAGTACTTCTCCACATCGAATAGGTTTCCGTGGTCTCATCTTGGTCCTTGCATTAGTGGTCACGATTGAGGCAACAGGAGGTACTTTTTAGCCTCATCTACAAAGTCTCTGCATTCTTCATCACTTTTAGTGAGGGGATCAGAGCCCACTGTGCCCACCAGGAACTTGGGAGTAAGCAAAGGCAGGCGAACACGCTGCAGCACAGGGGTAACTGAGGCCGCCTTTCTTGAATATTGTACTAGACCCAGGCCATCACTGCACTGAACTCTTGTTCTTCACTAGATATTATATCAATGAGCTGATTGGCTGGAAGTAACATGAACTCTTCACTCTCCATTACCTCTTAGAAGTTATGCTGAGTGAACTTGTCTGCTATCCTTAGCAACTCCCGGCAAGAATGTATGTCAGCAAAAGCCTAAATGGCCAGGCAGTTAGGAGGATCTAACTGTCTTTTTTAAGAATTCATGGCAGGCTTCCTGTATTTCTGCCAGCTGGAGGAGGCAAGCAACTGGCAAAAGAGTCTGAACATTGCCTTCTTCTACAGTTATCTGGGAAGTGTAGGCAAAGTCACTCAGTTCCATAGCCCTCTTGTCTATGTCTCAGATCAGATCACTGCTTCTGTCTGTTGGCTCTCTGTCGATTCTCCTGTAAACATCACTCCAGAGTAGGGACTGCAGGCTGACAAAATAACTCGATGGGCATAAGTCTTCTTAGTGCCCACAACTAACACCACATCGCAGGGCTCCCAGTGCTTTCTCAGAAGGTTAATCACTTCCAAGCTCTGCCGAGGGTGCTAGTCTGATATACAGGGCATTTGAGCAGGTTGGAGAACCCCTTCTGGCAGTTTGTTGTGGTCTCCCAGGGTGGAGCTATTTGCTACATCCATTCCAATCTCTCCGGGTCAAATGTTGGTACACCTGTGCCTGGCTTTCCTTCCATACAGCATGAAAAGTACCTTTCACTACTCCAAAGCAGAACCGGCTTTGATGCTTTCCTGCCCACAGCACCCTCTTTTGCTTCCTCTGCCCTCTCCTCTGTCTCTACCTCATTTTTATTTTATATGTATCAGCAGTATTGCCTGTGTAAGCGCACCCTTGTATGCAGTGCTCAAAGAGGCCAGGAGAGGGGGTAGCATCCCCTGGAACTGAAGTTATGGATGGTTGTTAGCTGCCATATTGGGTGTTGGGAACTGAACCAGGTCTGCTGCTAGAGCAGCCAGTGCTCCCAACTGCTGAAGCATTGTTCTAGCCACTATTTCTCTTGTTTTTAGTGGGAGTTTTATTTTTCCTGAAGAGTAGTTTGCCTCTTTATTGATAATATTTTATAACTAGTCATAGTTCCCCTTTTGCATCAGGTTATTAAGCTTGTGTACTGGTTAGTTTTTTTAATTAATTAATTTTTTTATGTGTATGAATGTACTGTCTACATGTAGGTTGGTGCACCTGTGTCGTGCAATGATGTGGAGGTCAGAAGAGGGTGTCAGATTCCCTTGGAACTGGAGTTAAAGACGGTTCTTAGCCGCCATGTGGGTGCTGGGAATTGCACCCGGGTCCTCTGCAGTTGGCGCTCTTAACCACTGAGCCATAGTTCCCCTTTTGCATCAGATTATTAAACTTGTGTACTGGTTACTTTTAATTGATAACTTGGCACAACCTAGGAATACTTGAGGAGAGTCTCAATGAGGGATTGTGTGAATCAGATTAGCCCATCTGGATATTTGCGGATTGTCTTATGTTAATTGATGTGGGAACACCCAAGCCTTGTGGAAGTGGGTGGCAGTGTTCCTTGGTTTGGGGCCCTGGACTGTAGAAGAGTAGAGGAAGCCAGCTGAGCAGTGACTGTGAGCGTGCATTCATTCTCACTGTGCTCTTGATGTGGATGGGATGTGAGTAGCCGTTTTAAGTTCCTGTGGCCTTGAATTCCTCCCCACTATGGTGAACTGTAATATGGGATTGTAAAACTAAAATAAACCCTTTTTCCCCAAGTTGCCTTTTGTCAGGGTATTTTTTGGGGGGGGGTATTTTTGAGACAGGGTCTCCCTTTAGTCCCAGCTGTCGTGGAGCTCGCTCTGTAGACCAGGCTGGCCTTGAACTCACAAAGATCCTCCTGCCTCTGCCTCCCAAGTGCTAGGATTAAAGGCGTGCGCCACCATGCCCGGCGTTGGGGGGGGTATTTTTGAGACAGGGTCTCCCTTTAGTCCCAGCTGTCGTGGAGCTCGCTCTGTAGACCAGGCTGGCCTTGAACTCACAAAGATCCTCCTGCCTCTGCCTCCCAAGTGCTAGGATTAAAGGCGTGCGCCACCATGCCCGGCGGCTGTCAGGGTATTTTTTTTATCATAACATGAGAACCTATACTCATGGGCACAAACCTATACATAATTAAACATAAAATAAATATTTATTATTTTTTTATTAATTTTATTTATTTCTGTATGTGTATGAATGTACTGTCTGCATGTAGGTTGGTGCACCCGTGTTGTGCAATGCCTTTAATCCTAGCACTCGGGAGTTAGAGGCAAGCAGAGCTCTGTGAGTCTAAGGTCAGCCTGGTTTACACAGCTAGTTCTAGGCCAGCTGGGGCTGTAGGGAGAAAGACCCTATCTTAAGAAGACAAAAAGAAAGTGAAAACGTTCTTTTGAATTTAAGTATTATTAATGTTTTGCTATGCTAGGAAACAACTGATAACCTTACCTTGATATTGATTAGAATATCAGGTTGCAATTTTAAATTTCTAATTAATTCTATTTGTTGCAAAATGGTCATGGCATCCTGTGAAAGTGACGGTATTTCAGTGAGAATGTAACCTGTGGAATAAAATGTAAATGAGTAATTTATATGATTATCAATGCATAAAAGCATAGCTTTGTCATGACAAGTGTATAAAATACGTAGTTATGAATGAGGACAAAGGATTTTAATATACCAGAGTTTGAAACATTCACAGATATGATTTCAGATCCCCAAATGCAACTAACTTTTGAAGAAAATTCTATTTGTTGAGATTTGTTATATTAGGCATATCCATAACTACTCCAAACCCAATCAAAATACTTTCATTTTCTAGCTATATATCTGTATGAAACTGGACTTGCTTCATGAACTTCAATGAAAACAGTGTGGCTGTGGGAGGAGGTGTGGGGGAGAGATGACCACAGTGTTCAGCTTTGTTTCCCCACCTCAGGTGTAGAGCAGCCTCATAGTCTTCTAGAACAAGTACTCAATTCTGTGAAGATCTCAGAATTTCTCAGATTTTTCTTGGTAAATAACCAGAGCCAATGAATCTACTTTTCTGATCCCAGAGACATGCTAGGATGGCAGCACGCAGGAGGATGCTCCCATGGTACCTCCTAGGAACTATGACTGAAACTGTAGATGAAGAGAGAGGGATGGTGGTGACTGGCCATCCTGTGTCACTCCAAAATAGAAGAATGAAACATTAAGGATAGGATGTTGTTTGTGATAGAAAGCTTTCCTAGCCTGTGCAAGGCTCTGTGCGCTATCCTCAGCACTGAAAGAGAAAGGAAAGGAAGGGAGGGAAGGGGAGGGGAGGGGAAGGGGAGGGGAAGGGGAGGGGAGGGGAAGGGGAGGGGAAGGGAACGGAAGGGAAGGGAAAAGGAAGGGAAAAGGAAAGGAAAAAGGAAAGGAAGAAAGAAAGAAAGGAAAGGAACAAAAGGAAGAAAGAAGGCAGGAGAGAAGGAAAGAGAGAGGGAAGAGGAAACTGGGGGAATCCATTGATCCAGGCCCATGTTCTTAATTTGTCCTCATCTGAAACATCAGGTAGCTTTGTGTCATCCCAGGTACCTGTACGACTTCTAGCCAGCCTAACATGAACATGCACTCTGGTGACCAATGACTGGCAAAACCACCCACAATGCGATCCTCCTGTGGCAGAAGTGCGCAGCCCAAGGCTATTTTTCACTAGGGAAAATGAGTTTTCCAGAATCCAGAAGAAAGGCAGAGAAGTGCACTCCAGGATGTCCAGGCATAGCCTCTACTTCTTCCTTTTGGAGGAGGATGTTTCCCAGAAATTGATTTTTGGTAAAATGCCAAGATAACACACTGGATTGTGTGTGAAGCGATAACTACAGATGGTGTAGGGGGTCAGTTTTAGTTATGGGATCTCTATAAAAGGGCTCTAGTACAGAAAAGAATTAAGATTGAATTTGGAAATACTGTCCTGTGTAGTGTTACTGGCAATGCACGGTCCTCTCTAGAGATTTTAGATTCATCAGTTTCCAGCCTCAGCCAGCCCCTGACTCAAGTTACACCCCTGTTTCAAAAGCTTTTTATTTTCAATTTCATATTTGCCTCCTACCAGGCTACAGGCTAAGAAAAAAAGTTAACATAAGAATCTTTACTGGGAATTTTCACAGACTTTCAAACAGTGTTTAGCAGAATGCTAGACTTTAAAAAGCCTTTTGGAAGTGCTATTGGATGAGTGTGAGGACAGGGCAGCAAGGCTCTGACCCTTGTGTCCACTGCAGCCTCTCAGTGAATCTGCCGTGATGCCCAGAATGTATCCATGCAAGTAAATGGTGAGAGGGTGGTCCTCAGACTTAGTTCATCTCTACCATGTGTCCAGCTTCTGGGGCACACTTTGAACATAGGACTTGAAACAATGGAGCTGGAGCTGACCTGGAAGCCACCTCCCTGAAGCCTAGCTCCCATAGTTTTGAAGGACATTATGTAAGCTGCTAAGAAAAAACACATCAATTGATGATCCAACCTAGATTTAAGGCCTAATAAACACAAAAATGACCAGCATAGCAAACTATATTAGAGCAGAAATAGTACTTTTATCTTGGGGTAATCAGTACCTACTTAATTAGAAGTAATGCCCATTCAATTGGGGGGGCTTCGTGTGTGGTACTGTAAACATAGCCAAATACACATGGCTGAAGAGGGCATAATAGATCTTAGAGATAACCCTAAGATTGTCATATCCCTAGACAATTGTAATTTATTTTTTTAATTTTATTTATTTTTTATTTTTTTATTTTTTTTTATGTGTATGAATGTACTGTCTGCATACAGGTGTGTGCACCCGTGTCTTGCAATGCTGCAGAAGTCAGGAGAGGGTGTTGGATTCCCCTGGAACTGGAGTTCTCCTGGAATTGGAGTTACAGACGGTTCTCAGCCGCCATGTGGGTGCTGGGGATCGAACCCAGGTCCTCTGCAAGAGCAGTCGGCACTCTTAACCACTAGGCTATCTCTCCAGCCCCTGTAATTTCTTACTATACACTAAATATGGATCCTTATATTTACAGACAAGTATGCTAGTCTGTGAGAAGATCCAGTTTGAATTGGGGGCTAGTTCTCAGCTAGCTCTCCTCAGGGCACCACATGGCTGAGAATCAGGGGATTTCTCTGACCCCACGAGTAGCAAACAATGTTTCTTAGGTGTGTGATGCTGGGTGGGGTAACAGTGTGCAATGGCACGGAATTGGGGGGGCCTGTGATTGGCTTTGGGAACTGACGTCATTTGGTTAATAAAAGCAGGCTGTAGCGAGGAATAAATTGAATTCCCCATTAACATCATTATGGAATTCCCGGCCATCATTTTATTAATTATTGCACACATACAGGCCAAGGCAGGCCTGCATTTCATTTGGGTGGCCAGTTGTGGAGAGCAGGTGTGGCGAGGGTCCCAGGATGGCTCCCGAGACTTTAGCAAAGTTTTATGACTAACACCTGAGTCTTATGATTAACACCTGATTCCCTCCTACCTCAAAGTAAAGCCACGCTCACCGTTTGAGCTGTGCAGGTGCACCCTGTATACAAGATCAGGCCAGATGATACCAATAGACCAGCCACGCAACCTGGGCTGGGAAGGTGGATAAATAGAGGGACTTTCTAGATAGAGAGACACAGACTCTCTCTCCTTTCTAGTCTTAGGAGAGAAGCTTGCTTGCCTGAGGAACAGACTCTCTCTCTCCTTTCTAGTCTGAGAGAGAAGCTTGCTTGCCTGAGGAAGGAGAAGGCTTAGAGGGAGAGGCTTGGAGAAGGAGAAAAGATGTGCCTGAATAAACCGTTCTGACAAGACCTGCCTGCCTGAATAATAAACCGCTTTGAGAAGAACGAGCGAGAGGTGCTTTGTTACTGCGGCTTCATACAAGTGTCTCCTACAAGTGTACAAATGTTTCATACAGCCAGTGGGTTGGAAAAAGGTTCCAGTGTGCATTACCAATCTGGGTAGCTGGTGTTGAGAGTGGACATAGGCTGAAGATAGGCCAACAGCCATCAGCCTGAAATTACTGTTCAGGGTTCATCAGTCTCTGGGCAGGTGGGAAGTCATGGCCAAGAGTGGAACACGTGTCTCGTGATTCCAGGCTAAGGGCCTGAGTTGGAAATACACTCAGGCCGGGCTACGGGAAGTAGCTGGCTGGTCTCTGCACTGAGAGGCCAGCTCCCTGCAGTGGTTGCAGGCAGGTGCTCTGTCCCTGTCCCCTTAGCAGGGCTGCATGGTCCCTGTTCAGCACAAAAGAAAGCTTCCTACACCAGTCACTGCTCATTGAAATCACTTCTTTTGCAACAGGTGGAGACTATTACAGAGTTCCACAATTCATCACACAGAGATTAAATGTCTGTGAAATGCCCAACTCTAAGTGACACATGTACAATGGAACCTCTACACTTAAGGTTCATGGAACATGGTGGAACTAGGGGTGGAGAGAACACTAATGCATCTTTCAACTCTTATCCAATGAAGCTCCCTCATGCAACAGAGGGCAATAATCACAAATGGTCACAAATGGACAAAGCATAGAGAACGAGAGTCTTCAGAGTGTGGGTTATTGGACAGGACTCCAATATTAAACAGCATGCAACCATGGCTTAGGGACCACTATGGGAGAGGTGGCAGAAAGAATGTAAGATCCAGGGGAGAAGGTGTATGGCCATGTGGAAACGGAGTCTTATAGGCTTGTTGTAACCTGCCTTCAATTGCTATGACAAAACACTCTGACCAGTACCAACTTGGGGAGGAAAGAGTTTATTTGGCTTCTATCTACTGGGTTCATCACTAAGGGAACTCAAGGTGGGAACTCAGGGCAGAAACCTG
Source organism: Rhizomys pruinosus (assembly GCA_009823505.1). Lineage (NCBI taxonomy): Eukaryota > Metazoa > Chordata > Mammalia > Rodentia > Spalacidae > Rhizomys > Rhizomys pruinosus. The sequence goes on from VZQC01003373.1 coordinate 115,921, forward strand.
GAGGCAGGAGCTGAGGCATAGGTAATGGAGGAATGCTGCTTACTAGCTTGCTCCCTTGGCCCATGCTCAGCCTGCTTTCTTATACAGTATAGACCAACCTGCCTAGGGGTAGCACCATCCACAGTAGGCTGGGCCCTCCCACATCCCTGAACAGTCAAAAAAATACCCTATAGACATGGCCACAGGCCAGTCCAAGAGAGGCAACTTCCCAACTGAGACTTCCTCAACCCAGGTGAGTCAAGCTGACACTAAAGCTATCCAGCACAAGGCTCTTGGGACATTGCTCATATAAACTTACAGTAAAGGAGACAGCATGCACAGGACCTATGCAAACTCAATCAGACAAAAACCAGCATAGAGCTGGAGAAATGGGCAGAAGGCCACAACTTTAGCAAAGAACTCTTGGTTGCTGATCTTTGCTGTGTGAGGGAGACTTGATCTTCTTTAAGGAGTGAGACTAGACAGGCTGACCAGGCTCTGGTGGATGGACTCACACCCAGGGTCAACTGGGTGCACAAACTTGTCTCAGTAGGCCTTAGCACATATCACAGAATGCCTTCCTGCCGCGTCTCCCTCCTGCATTGCTTGCTCTCATGCTTCCTGTTGTCACTATGTTCTGGCAATGGTTCATTCTCTGCATCATTGCTCACGTGTAAAGCAGAAATGGGAGCTGAAGTGGCTTCCCTGCGACTTCAGATATTGCCTGGGCTTTTGTTGCTCATGCAGCCTGCTTTCTGAACGCAAACCCTAAAAGTCCCTCTCTACTCAGAGAGATGATGAGCAAGGGCACCTTTGTGATGCTCTCATCAGATAACACCATGCTAAATAACATGGAGGCACATTTTTCTTTTTGTCTCCCTGTGGCCCCAGCTGGCCTGGAACTCACTCTATAGACCAGGCTGGCCTTGAACTCACAGAGATCCACCTGCCTCTGCCTCCCAAGTGCTATGATTAAAGGCATGCACCACCATGCCTGGCTTAAAGACAGTTCTTAGCTGCAATGTGGGTACTGGGAATCAAACGCAGGTCCTCTGCAAGAGCAGTCGGGATGCTCTTAACCTCTGAGCCACCTCTCTAGCCCAAGGCACTTTATTTTTAAATGTAGCCTCGAAAGGGTTAAAAAAAGACAAACCAATGAATCTGAGATGCTCAGCTGAATAGGGCTCATGAGACTCCAAGATCAAAACAAAAGAAGCCAAGACACTATTTGTGCTTCCCTGCAGTGAATGAGCATGAACCTTACCAAAGTGAGCAACTTCTGGAGAGTTGAGCTTCTCCAGGAGGAGTTTTATGACAAGCTCATCTGGAACACTGTGGCCACTGACGAGCAGCGACTGCAGCTGAGAGCAAGCACAGATACCGTGTGTTATGTACAAGGTCTTTCAGGGATTCAGCGCCTCTACTGATTATCATGGTCAAAGTTTTGCTTACCATAGCTCCTGATTCAGTTTCAGCAGCAATGTGTTCTTCCAAAACTGTCAAAGCTAAAACATGAATTCCAAGGATTACAAAAAGAACTATAAGGATTGCCAAAATAAGAAACACATTCTGAGTATCTATAACTGGTAGCAAAGATTTATGTGTATACCATTTCGGAATTTACAAAGCATATTTGTACACATCATAGGTTAATCAAAGTAGAGGCAGCTGAACATGTTCCATAGAGGGTTTGAATAGGCCACTTCACCAGCCTAAGAATCTAGGTGAAGTCAACGCCTTAAATGCCTCCATGGTCATGCTTGCTCTGGGGAGTAGAGAAGACAATGAGAGGATGAAATAAGGAGGTTGTATGTCAGCAACTTATAAACTGTCATGTATCGCCAGAAAGTATACCGCCATATTAACTTTAAACCCTTTCACAGCCATTCAGCTATGTCCAGGCTCCATTAATGGAGTCCTGAGACTAAAATTTCAACATGTACATATCCCACTCATTGATTGAAGACTCTCTGGGATAGGCATATCCGGGGCTTGACCTGAGGGAGGACTCAGGGGCTGAATTATGGCAATCAGCTATTAATGATTTATAGAAGGCATGATTCTTATTAATATGGGCTAGATGTTAACTTTCTTGATCAAAAAAGGAAAATTTCTAAGTTCTATGTGTATATATTATATTTAACAGATTGTTCTAATAAAAACACCCCAATTTCTGGCATCTTAATTTCACTAATAGTGTTCCATGTACAATGCCCATTTCTTAAAATCTTTGCCAAAAAATGACTACAGTAATTTTAATGATTTACTATCAACTTGTTAGGCAAATGTGGATCAGTGTTACTTTAACATAATTTTTTAAAATTTTATTTATTTTTGTATGTGTATGAATGTACTGTCTGCATGTAGGTTTGTGCACCTGTGTCATGCAATGCTGCAAAGGTCAGAAGAAGGTCTTGGATTCCCCTGGAACTGGAGTTCTCCTGGAATTGGAGTTACAGACAGTTCTTAGCCACTACGTGGGTGCTGGGGATCGAACCCGGGTCCTCTGCAAGAGCAGTCAGTGCTCTTAACCACTAGGCTATCTCTCCAGCCCCTAACATTTTTTTTTTTTTTTGGTCTTTTTGAGACAGGGTCTCCTTGTAGCCCCAGCTGGCCTGGAACTCGCTCCGTAGACCAGGCTGGCCTTGAACTCACAAAGATTCACCTGCCCCTTCCTCCCAAGTGCTAGGATTAAAGGCATGCGCCACCACGCCCGCAACCCCTAACATTTTTTGATAGGAATTTAAACTTTTCTTAGATTGCCTAGAGTTCTAGTTTCGTGTGTGTGTGTGTGTGTGTGTGTGTGTGTGTGTGTGTAAGCCACAGTCAACCTCAGAAGCCATCAACCTTGTATTTTGAAATAGGGTCTCTCATTGGGATGTGGGGTTTGTCAATTAGGCTAGGCTGTATTGCCAGTGAGTTCCAGGGACCCTCCCGTCTCTGCCTTCCCCCCAGCACAGGATTATATGTATGTGTCACCAAGCCTTGCTTTTTTTTTTTCCTTTTAAACATAGGTACTGAGGCTTGAACTCAAGTCCATGATTGTGTGGCAAGCACTATACTGACTGCTCTCCAGCCCCAGAAGATGTGCTGGAGTATATCTTATTAAATCCCTAATACACAAACAGGGTCAGTGAGGGTTCATACAGGTGGTATACTTCCTGCTTCTTGGTCTGGCAAGAAGGCCTGGTATTTTTAACTCCAAGGCTCCTTCAAGTGACTGGCTGAGGTTCATATAGCCCCTTGATATAACATCAACCACTTATTTGTTGACCAATCAAAATTCAGTAGAGGCAAAACCACTAAAACACACAGAAGGTTCAGGCCTCCCTGAGGGCCTTTGGATTTTTGCATTCTGAATTCTTCTACACATGGAGAGCTTTATTTCACTCATGGTAAGCATGTGGGCATGTGTGTGCGTGTGCATGTGTGTATGTGTGTGTGTGTGTGTGTGCGTGTGTGTGTGTGTGTTTCTTTATCTTTCACGTAAAGTTTGTTTGCTTTTTATTCTCTACTGGCCTAAGATTTTTCCTGTCTTTTAATTCTTTAATTGGCAGAGAAAATGAACCCAACCCCTAGCATAATGTGGCCACTGCACTACTACTTTTATGACTTGATAATTAATTCTTTTTCTTCCTTTATATTAGGAAACAAGTAACTTTACTCATTGAAAGGATGTGTGTGTGTGTGTGTGTGTGTGTGTGTGTGTGTGTGTGTATACCGTTGTCTTATACATTACAAATGTACAATAAGTAAAATGAAGTTTTTAATTAGAGGTAGTTAGTTCTGGAAAATGCTCCTAAGAAAAGCTGTGAATTCTTTTTCTTTTTATAGCTAATAAGAAGACACTCATGCAGTGGTAAAGAAAGATGACATCAGGAACTTTGCAGGTAAATGGATGGAGCTAGAAGATACCATGCTAAGTGAAGTAACACAGTCCCAGAAAAACAAACGACCAATGGTATCCCTCATCTGTGGATGCTAGCACCGATTACCTAATCGTATGGCAAACTGAGCAATATTAATGTGATCTGAAAACAACTGTGTTCTTATATTGTGAACCCCTTAAAAATAAATAAAAATTTTAAAAAAGAAGACACTCAAATACACATATCAAAGCAGCTTTAAATTATGTAATGAGAGAATTGGAGATAGTAAGAATGGAGTCAAAGACATTTAATAAACATGAGTGGACTGATACTGTTATATAGTTAATATCTACTGGGTTGATAGATGGATAGATTTCTGATGAAGGACATATGACCAAATATTAATTATGGATTCTGAGATGTTGGGGAGAGGAGTAGATTAGAATTAATTTCATAATTCTATTTTAAGGATCTTTGAAATTATCTATTGATACTAAAATATTGGAAAAAATTTAAGTTTACCTTCAACATGAATACAATTCCAGGCCTGTGATATGTTACGGGCTAATGTTGACTTCCCAGACCCCTTACAAAAGAGAAATGTTATTTAAAACTTAACAGAACATTCATTTCACAGTGAAATATATATAACAATGTAAAATGGTTACTGTTATATAAATGTTTATCCTATAAAAATGAAGGGAGGAACCTGTATAATTTATGTGGTGGTTTGAGTAAGAATCCCCCATAGATGTTATAAAGGTGTGAACTTGCTGGAAGAAGCACGTCACTGAGGATGGGCTTAGAGAGTTCTTAAAGCCTTGCCAATCTCCAGTTACTGTCTTCCTGTGCCTGCTTGAAGATGTGAACCTCTGCTTTCTGCTCCTGCTCCAGGACTTCCTGCCACCAGGCCTCCCTGCCATGATGGACACTAATTCCTCTGAAACCTTAAGTTCAAATAAACTCTTCCTTTTATAAGTTCACTTGGTCATTGTGGTTCTATCGCAGCAACAGAAAAGTGACTAATACAACTTAAAATGGATTTTCTCTATTAATTCTCTAATCTGAAACATATCTTGGTAATCTAAATATATTATTATTTGAGAAAATTAGGAAAGATATCCCTGAAATCAGGAAGCTGTACAATCATGATATTGTATTTATTTGTTAATTTTTCCAATTCTATTTTTTTTTACTTTTTAAAAAAAAATTATTTATTTTTTTATCAAATCTAGACCCATGTCCCCCCCATCCCCCCACCCCACCAGAGCTCATGCATTCTCATGTGGAAGAGGAGGCGTGGTAGAATGTAAGGGCTGTGGAGAGATGGGGTGAATCATGAGACTACAGGAATATAGTCTGGACTCCTAATTGATCAACATGCCTGTGCATACAAGCTTCTCCAACTGGACTATGGGAACCTTGGGTTGTTCAGAATTTGGACATAGATACTTGCAAAATGCACCAATTACCTAATTGTATGTCAAATTGAGTAACATCAATGTTATCTGCAAACAACTGTGTTATTATATCGTAGAATCCCTTAAAGATAAACAAATAATAATAAAAAAATAAAAATAAAAAAATAAAAATAAAAAATTATTTATTTTTTTATCAAATCTAGACCCGTGCGTGGCCCCCCCACACCCCAGAGCTCATGCGGATCTCCAAACATGCTTTTCATCTCTTCTCAGTCTTTCTCAATATTCTCTATGTGGAAGTTGACTATTTTGAGCAGAAGTTCACTGTTTCAGATTTCTTGATGGAAGTCCTTTCTGTTGTTTTTTTGTTTTTGTTGTTGTAGTTTTTAACATGCATCACTCCCAACTGTTGGACAAAAGCTCAAGGGGCGTGCACAAGAAATACTTACAACTAGTAATTGGCACTAGCATCCACAGATGAGGGATACCATTCATTTTTTTTTTCTGGGACTATGTTACTTCACACTCAGAATGATGCCTCTAGCTCCAGCCATTTTCCTGCAAAGCTCATGATGTCCTCTTTTTTTTTTTTTTTTTTTTTTTTTTTTTTTTGTCTTTTTTCAAGATGGGGGTCTCCCTGTAGTCCCAGCTGTCCTGGAATTCACTCTGTAGACCAGGCTGGCCTTGACTCACAAAAGATCTGCCTGCCTCGGCCCCCAAGTGCTAGAGTAAAGGCATGCGCCAACACACCCTGCTTCAATGTCCATTTTTCTTTACTGCTGATAGAACTCCATTGTGTAGATGACCAGATTTTCTCTATCCACTCATCAGTTGAGGGGCATTTGGGTTGGTTCCAGCTCCTTGCTATTGTGAAGAGAGCTGAATAAACTGGCTGTGCATGTATCTCAGTGGGGGTAATTCTTGAGGGTAATGCCCAGGAGTGTATAGCTGGGGCCGGGTGGCAACTTCATTCCAAGTCTTCCAGGGTTCTCCACAACTGCTTTCCATGGTGGCTGCACATGTTACATTCCCACCAGCAGTGGATGAGTGTTCCCCTTTCCCCACAACCCTCCAGCACTTGGTATCATTTGTTTTCTTGATCCTGCCAGTCTTATTGGAGTAGATGATACCTTAAAGTGGTTTAATTTGCATTTCCTTAATGTTTTGATGTTGAACACTTCTTAAGGTGTTTCAGCCATCTCTAATTCCTCATTTTGTTGAAGTCTCTGTTCAGCTCTTTGCGCCATATTATAGAGGGTCATTTGGTTTTTCTTTTTTCTTGTTTTTTTTTTGAGTAGTTATATATTCTGGAAATCAATTGCTTTGTCAGATGTTTCTCCGGTGAGGTTTCCTCCCATCGGTGGGATTTTTTCTCTTCACTTCCTTATTTTTTCTTTGATGTACAGAAGCTTTTGAGTTTAATAGGTCCCATTTGTCAATTGGACCTAGTTCTTGCAACACTGCTTTCTGATTTGGAGAGTCTTTTCCATACCTATGTGTCGTTGTCTGCTGCCAACTTTTTTCTTCTATCGTTCAGAGTTTGGGGTTTACGTGAGGTCTTTGACCATCTGGATTGACTTTGTACAGGGCAGAGGTAGGTTTAACTTCATTCTACAAGTGGTGATCCAGTTTGCCAACACCACTTGCTGAAGATGCTGTCTTTTCTCCATTGTGTCTTCTTGCCCCTTGTCCAATATGAGATTGCTGAGATTGTATGTGCTCAGGTTTGGTCTTCGTTTTGTTTCCGTATTGTCAACAGGTCTGTTTTGTGTGCCAGTAACCGCCAGGCTGTTTTTATGACTATAGCCATGCAATATAGCTTGAAATCTAGTAGANGTCCCCCCCAACTCCCACAGAGCTCATGCATTCTGCCAAACATGCTTTTCATCTCTTTCTCAGTCTTTCTCAATATTCTCATGTGGAAGTTGACTATTTTGAGCAGAAGTTCACTGTTTCAGTCGTTCTTTGATGAAGTCCTTTCTGTTGTTTTTTGTTTTTGTTGTTTGTAGTTTTCAACATGCATCACTCCCAATACTTTGGACAAAAGCTCTAGGGCCGTGCACAAGAAATACTTACAACTAGGTAATTGGCACTAGGCATCCACAGATGAGGGATACATTCATTGTTTGTTTTTCTGGGACTATGTTACTTCACTCAGCATGATGTCTAGCTCCAGCCATTTTCCTCAAAAGCTCATGATGTCCTCTTTTTTTTTTTTTTTTTTTTTTTTTTTTTTTGTCTTTTTCAAGATGGGGTCCCCCTGTAGTCCCAGCTGTCCTGGAATTCACTCTGTAGACCAGGCTGGCCTTGAACTCACAAAGATCTGCTGCCTCTGCCTCCACGTGCTAGGATAAAGGCATGCGCCAAACCACCCTGCTTCAATGTCATTTTCTTAATTCTGCTGTATAGAACTCCATGTGTAGCATTTGTACCAGATTTTCTCTATCCACTATCCAGTTGAGGGGCATTTGGTTGGTTCCAGCTCCTTGCTATTGTGAAGAGAGCTGAATAAACTGGCTGTGCATGTATCGCAGTGGGGGAATTCTTGATGGGTACATGCCCAGGAGTGGTATAGCTGGGTCGGGTGGCAACTTCATTCCAAGTACTTCCAAGGAGTTCTCCACACTGCTTTCCATGGTGGCTGCACATGTTTACATTCCCACCAGCAGTGGATGAGTGTTCCCCTTTCCCCACAACTCTCCAGCATCTTGTATCATTTGTTTTCTTGATCCTTGCCAGTCTTATTGAGTAAGTGATATCTCAAAGTGGTTTTGATTTGCATTTCCTTAATGATTTTGATGTTGAACACTTCTTAAGGTGTTATTCCAGCCATCTCTAATTCCTCACTTTGTGAAGCTCTGTTCAGCTCTTTGCGCCATAATATTAGAGGGTCATTTGGTTTCTTTTTCTTTGTTTTTTGAGTAGTTATATATTCTGGAAATCATGCTTTGTCAGATGTTTCTGCGGTGAGGTTTCCTCCCCTCCTCTTCTGATTTCTTTAGCATTTCTACTTCTTTTTGGAGCTTCTCAATCTCTTCCTGTAGCTCTTTGCTTCGCTGGTTGGTTTCCTTATCTTTTTCAGCATGGGATCTTTTCAGTGTTTCTACTTCCTTCCAGAGTTTGTCATTCTCTCTCTCTCTAGGTCCTTCTTGAGTTCTTCATTCTCTTTTATTATTTCTTTGATTTGCTCTTTATAATCTTGTAGTTCTTTAAATATGTTCCCAATTGTGTTTCTGATATCTGTGTCCTGGGCCATCCGCATGGGGATCCCAGTGTAGGAATCTTCCATAGGGTTGGTAAAGCTTGGTGTGGGATTATCCTGCCCCTTTCCTGTATTGTCTCTTCTTCGTGTTCCTGGCATATGGGCTTCTCCTTGCCTGTATTCCAATGTGAATCCTAAATGCCTCTTCACTATTTTGAAGGCTTGCTTTGCTTGCCTCCTTCAGATGCCTTCATAATCCCATCTCTAATTCCTCACTTGCGAAGTCTCACTTTTTTTTGGGGGGGGGGTGCTCTTTAGCTCGCGCCCCAGTACCTGCACTTCAGCTGGTCTCAGGAGATCTCAGATCTCAAGACTCACACAACCCTAAGTTTTATACCAGCTGGGAAGATAATTCTGCCCCCACAGCCACAAAAGACAAGCCAAAAACAACTGGATTAAGGCATTAACTAGATTAAGTCAATCATCAATCAGCCTTGCTGAAGCACCAGGTTCCTACCTACCTACCTGCTCTTGCTTCAGCTGGTCTCCGGGCGATCTCTCCAATTCTAATTGTAAATTATATGTTGAGATTCACAATTTTATTTACTTCCTAAAAGAAAATGAATTTAATCTCATTATTAAATGAGAGTTTGTTAAAAAAGTTTTTCTTTTCCGGCTGGAGAGATGGCCTAGTGGTTAAGAGCGCCGACCGCTCTTACAGAGGACCCGGGTTCGATCCCCAGCACCCACATGGCGGCCGAGAACCATCTGAAACTCCAATTCCAGGAGGACTCCAGTTCCAGGGGAATCCGACACCCTCTTCTGACCTCTGCAGCATTGCACGACACGGGTGCACAAACCTGCATGCAGACAGTACATTCATACACATACGGAAATAAATAAAATTAATAAAAAAAGTTTTTCTTTTCTTTTTTCTCCTTTCCTTTTCTTTTTGTAGTACTGGGGATCAGCACAGGGCTTTAATGCATGCTAGGTACGAACTCTACCATCGAAGGATATCCTGAGCCTTGTTTATTTTTCATTTGAGGTGGTAAGCTGCCTGGAAATCACTCTGTAGCCTGGGCAGATCCTGCTTATTCTCCCAAGTTGCTGGGGTTATGGACCCACCTCATTTGGTAACTTTCAAGAGCAAATAAATCTCCTTTATCTGACATCTTTAGAAAGCAGAATATTTTAAAGATAAAAGTTCACTTTCATGAAGTAATATTTGCATCTGGTTGCTGTCAGTGTTGACATTTAAAATCCCATTTTCAGAAACATAATGAAAATTGTTGGAAATATTTCTTGGTGTCTGTCATAGTGTTCCTATTAAAAAAAAAAAAAACTGGGTCAAGATGGGATCCAACCCTTAATCCTTGCTATTCTGAGGAGTCAGCTCTTCATTGGTCACTATCCACTGGAAAAAATTGCTTTTATTTAGAGGTCCTTATTAGAACTGTCTGGAAGCAAATAATATTAAAATAGCCTCTTTGCTTTGTTTTGTGGAGAGACAATAGTTGGTCCCTGTATTAGTCACTTTTCTGTTGCTGTGATAAAGCACCATGACCAAGGAACTTATAAAAGGAAGAGTTTATTTGAGCTTACGATTGACGGTTCCAGGGAATTAGAGTCCATTGTGGTGGGAGGCATGGTGGCTGGATCTGGAGCAGCAAGCCGAGGGTCACATCTTGCAAAGAGCACAGGAAGCAGAGAGAGAGACTGGAGACCATGAGGCTTGTTAAACTCACTAAGCCTGCCCCCAGTGACACACTTCCTCCAGCATGGCCACACACCCCAAGACCTCCAAAAACAGTGCCACCAACTGGAGACAAACGTCTGAATACCTAGAGCCTATGGGGGACACTCATTCAAACCACCACAGTCCCCTAACGTACTGGAGACCCATTGGCCCCTCAGGTGTTTCAGGTGTTCACAGACGTCCCAGCTCATCCCACCCACTAGGATTCTACCTGCACCTAGAGAGCCTCATGTCAAATTCCTAAGCGGATTTGATGTACTAATCAACTCTGAAATAACTCTAGACCACACACTAGCATGGACCCACCATGATACCATGTTTTGATAAGTCAATTTCCTTAAAATATAAAAAAGAAACAAAAATACAATCTAGATTCCCTTTCAATTGTTGTGCATAAGAAGAGTGACAGTTATTTTAAAACCAATATTATATCAGAGTGATATGATGAACACTTTATCAGACATTAAGAAATGAACACATAATGTGGTTTCCGTTCATGTATGGTAACAATAAAATTATTGTTTAAAATAAAAAAGTAGCTGGGCATGGTGGCGCACATCTTTAATCCTAGCACTAGGGATGCAGAGGCAGGCAGATCTATGTGAGTTCAAGGCCAGCCTGGTCTACAGAGTGAGTTCCAGGACAGCTGGGGCTCCAGGGAGACCCTGTCTCGAAAAGACCAAATAAAATAAAATAAAATAAAATAAAATAAAATAAAATAAAATAAAAGTATAAATAAGAAGAGATAACTTACTGGTCTCCCAAATATAACAAAGCATGCAGGTTTGGATAATAAAAATTTTTTCTCAGTTTCATCTTCATTAAATATATCTGTAAAAGGATATTCCTCTGTCTTCTCTGTAGAATCCATAATATAAAACACTACAATAAAAAAACACAAAACTGCTGAAGTGCCTACTATTGTTGGCAGCCTAGGGGCCATTCCATATTATTAGCAGTTGAGAAATAGCACATAGCTAAAGCTTTACATACTTGTTGTAATATGTCTAAGAACTATATCTTTAAATGATTTTGGAAACCTTTTGCTATTTTGATTTGTTAAATAGATTTCTAGGCACAAACTCCAATTCAAAAAATTTTATTTATTATTTTTATTCTGTGTGTGAGTGTATTGCCTGCATGCATGTATGTAAGTGCAACTGTGTAGTGCAATGCCAGTGGAGGTCAAAAGAGGGCGTCACATCCCCTGGAACTGGAGTTAGGATGGTTGTTAACTACCATGTGGGTGCTGGGAGTTGAAGCCAGGTCCTCTACAAGGGTATCCAGTGCTCTTAACCTCTGAGCTCTCTCCAGGCCCACAAATTCCACTTTTAAATATTATGTCTGAAAGAAGCAGATTTCAATTTATGCTGCTTTCAGTTGGTATGAATCAAAAATAAATTAGGTGAATAATTTTTTGGATTTGTTTGCTTCTGCAACAAGACCATTTCTTATTTTCAAACACATAAATTACTTACATATTTGAAACTAATAAAATATTTACTTACCCAATAATTTTATTATGTAAAGAATTAAAATAACATAAGCAATTTTTCTTGACCACAATGAAATACTTAACAATATATTTAAAGCCCCTAATTCTTGAACATTTAAAGGAAACAAGGATTCGATTTTATACATCACGGGATCTGTGAAAATTAAAGAGGAAATTATAGAATGTTATCAAATTAATGATAGAATTATTTATCAGAACTAGTAAAGTTTTCAGAAACCAAGTTTTCCTTTTATTTATGCTTTTAGAAACATCTTCATTTAGACTTCTATTAGTAATACCTCTTAGAAGGGTTCAGAACATACACAGGAGAAGGAAATAGCAGGGGAAAACAGAAACTCTTGTTATTTCAAAAACAAACCCAGCCTCTTCACCCTCAAGTTCACACTAGGAACATCATCTCATACAAATAACAATAGTATTAAAATGCTTAGTCTGGTTAGCTGCAAAGCACATACACAAAGATCGAGTGATTTTTCTTAAGAGTTTATAGCTTAAGTAAAACAATAAAATAGAGCAAGTTTTCTTTTAATTAATTAATTAATTATTATTTTTTATGTGTATGAGTGTACTGACTGCATGTAGGTTGGTGCACTGGTGTCGTGCAATGCCGCGGAGGTCAGAAGAGGGTGTCAGATTCCCCTGGACCTGGAGTTAAAAACGGTTCTTAGCCGCCATATGGATGCTGGGAATCGAATCTAGCCCAAGTTTTCTTTTAGAACAGCATTAACAACAAAAATCTCCTACAATTATGAAAGCATTCTGCAAATATCTAACAAATATTAGGAAGAGTTGAGTTCTATTAGGAAATGGAAGAGAGCTATTTTTTCCAGGTAAAAGATGCAAAACCAGGGTGGAGGTAAGTGGATTTTTTGTAATGTGTCAATTTCGAGTCTACAGCGTGAATCTTAATGTCACATTCATCAGCTATGTGTTCACAGTTTTAAAGTTTTATTTCTCAAGATTGAGAACCCTCTAGCGGTGGATTCTTAGATATGGAGGGGGTCCCTGGGAAACTTCGTCCTTTCCTCCTAGGCTACCTTAGCCGCCACTCCAGTGCGTGTTAAACTCTTGCAGCAGGTGTACTTAGGAGATACATACCTTAGTTATTGAAAGGAGAAGAGGTTTCGAAAAGTTGATTTATAGAAAGATCGTGAAGTTTAGTTTTGCAAAGAAAATATCTGGTATGGGATCACTGTAGGAGGTAGATTAACTGTTAACAAAATGCATATTCAGAAGGTGGGCAAACGTGCTCCTGGTACCAGGAAGAGGTTGCTTACCTGTCCACTCGGGACCGCGGACCCGATCACCAGTTCTTTCTCACCGCTCCGCGGAGCTGTTGGGCGGTTGCCCAGGAAACCTGCAAACAGGGCCCCTTTAAGGGCGGAGGCTCGGTAGGCGGTGCTGTAATTCACTGTAAATTCTTATTTACTTTTGTGTCTGCCTTCGTATTCATAATTATAAGACCCTCCTTTTACAAATGTGGAGGAGATGAGAAGAACCAGTGCACACATCCACTTCTGTTTAGACACAGCAAATGGAAAAAACGTTATGTTAATCTAGAACCTCCAAAGTCAGCCCTCTTACACTGCATAGCTCCTTTAGAATTTACAAACGGTTAGTCTCAGACACGAAAGGTAGTAACTCCAAAGTCGCCACTTTTAAGTAATTAAAAAAGATGCATGGGTCATACAGCCACAATATAGACTTTATTGATTCGCATTAAGATAAAATAGCCAACAAAAGGAGGGCGGGAAACAGACACCCAGGGAAGGACAGCCAGACGATAGGCTTCAGGAAAGTAAGAGTAGATAAACAGGCCAATTGCAACAGGAAGAAACCGGGTCAAAAGGAGCTCCCCAAATCCTCAGGCCTCCTCCTTTTGAGGATTGAGATAAACCAGACTGAACTAATTGGACAATTTTCTCCGCCCATTTTTTTTTCTCCTGCCCTTAACAAACATGGCGCTCATAGCTTCCTCCCTGAACAACACGCAGGTCAGAGGAGCCTGGGCATGACCTCTCCCCTGGACTTCCTCGAGCTCCGCCCCTTCGGTACTTGGGCAAGGCTTTCTGGGAGGCGTGGCTTCCTAGGAGGCGGGCTTTGGAATCCGGAAACACCTGTGTCTCCGCGGTCAGCTGCGGGTTTAGCGGCCTGGCAGTGTTTTTCTCTGCTGGGTCTGGTGTGTTGGGTCTGCAGCGGCTTCTCTCTCGGCCCGTGAGGCGGCCCGGCACCACCAGGACTTGGGCCGCAGCCTGGTCGTGGGCCGCCATTGGCTGGAGCCATGCCCACGGCCGCTGCCCCCATCATCAGCTCGGTCCAGAAGCTGGTTCTGTACGAGACCAGAGCAGTGAGTACCGGGAGCGGCGGGACTGGCGGGCGTGGCGGGAGGACGGCGGGGGCCGGGTGACTGTGGGGTCGCGGGGCAGAGGTAGCACCCCACCTCTTCGCCCTCTCCCCCAAGCTCCGCGATCCCGGTGGAAGGCAGCTTTGGAGGAAGCTAGCCCGCCCGGGCGGTGTACATGGGTCTTCACCCTGTTTTTTCCAGCCAGCCACTGCTGAGTTTTCATTTACCATACTTCCTAAAAGTCTTGAGGAACACATGCAAGCTGACAGGTGCCTGTGGTACTCAGATCTGTTCGCAGCTTCTCTAAGAGCCTCCTGATACTTTTCCATTGTCTCATAGACTGTTAAAAGTTCTTGAGTTCACTGGTATAGCGATATAAAAAAAATTTGACTTTTGACTCAGTAACTCTCCTGCTTTGCTGTTCCAGCGTGTACCATAACTGTGATTGATGTTAATCATGTGCATTGTTTTTGCTGAAAATTTTGGTTACATGTTTTTTCCTATTAAAAAGAAAAGTTGATTTTTGTTTACTGTTTCACATAACATCTTTTCACTTGACTTTTCCTAAACATAACCTTTAATTGTTACTTTAAATGGCCATGAAAGTGGTGAATAAGTAAATAGATTTTATAGTTAGGTTGCTAGCTCTCCAATTTCTAGAATGTGCTAATAGAACTTTACATTTTGTCATTTCTGTGGTTGGAAACAAACAAACAAACAGTTAATAGGATATGACTGTCTTGAATCTGGTCTTCACTGTGATACTCTGGTCTGTGTTTAAGATAACTCACCCAAGGTTGCAATATCTTCATGTTGCAGAGGGTCTCAAGCAGAACAAGGCTACACTCTGCTAAAGAGTACAGGAATGCACTCAGCATTTTCTCAGTTATAACACAGTGTTATAATAGTGTTATAATAGTGTGTCTGTCTGGGATCGTGTGTGTAAAATCAGTGGTTCTAAATGAACTTGTCAAGTATTTTAAGTATTTTCAGTTTTCTTCAGAGTCACATGGAAATACCATTTTGAAATTGAAATAAAACTTTCTACTTTTCCTTAAATGTGCTGGTAAATGTCTGTGGTTAGAAACATAGGTAACAATGCATAAGTATTTTAGCCCACAAATAAGCTGAGCCTTCTGGAGGCCTGGCTGAGATGTTAGTGCTCTTTGTAAAGCAGAATTCATAGTAGAGTGTATTTTCTCTTTCAGAAATCTTCAATGGTACCATTCTGATGAGAGTAAACTCCAAATCCCTATCTTAATATGAGGTCAGCAGTCTGTAAACATTTATTGAGGTTCAGTTACATGCATTTTTGTGCCTTAATTCTCCAATGAAATTGTATCAACTTCAGTTCCTTTTATCTACTTTTTTTTTTTTAATCCTGTTCCTCTCTGCTTTGTAATGTCTCACTCCTTTTCTTGACCAATCCATGATGGCCCTCATAGCACAGATTTGTACATGCCTTGCAAGTTGTATGCAATTGGTAGACACTAATTCAGAAGGTTTGGCAGAAAGAGATGCATATTCTAGGGCTCAGATGTGACCTTTGTTGGGCACCTAAGTAATGGAAACCAGTTTTGGCCAGTTTAGAGATGAAATGAAGGTGTGTCAGAAGGATGCTAGGAACTGTGGCTTGTAATTACTGGAGGACCCAACTCCCGGGTCTCTGGGAAAGCAGGAACAAGATGGCAGGCTTGAGAACTTTCTCACAGTGCTGCTTCTCACAGTCCCTGGGCTGGGAGAAAGAATGCAACCGTATACTGAGCTATGATTGGATATCTGCCCCTTGTGGACGAATCACGGTAATGACTTGGCTGTAGGACCACTTTGGTGACAGACAGGTGATGTCTGGGCTGCATTACTCAGATAAGCATAAAATTATTAACAACCGACAAAGTTGGTCGGGATGAAAAAACAATCTATATATAGTAGGTTGTAATAATGAGAATAAAAGTTAGCATTTACAGAGCCTGTCTGTGCAGGCACTGCTCTAGTTTCTCTATATATTTATTCTTCATTTTAAGAAGATTCTCCTATTACTGTTGTTTTTCTATTACTATTATTGCTTCTGTTTATGTGGTAAAGAGAAGATGGAGACACAGTGAGTTTAGAAAGGTTCTACTGAAACTGTGATCTGAAACCTGCTGCTGAGATGCCACGTACAGATAGAGGTTGAATGAGTAGGCTTTTCATATCAGCTTCACAGAGTTATTTCTCATGAACAGATCATTTTAAAAATTAGGCTGTGGTTTGAATGTCTTTGCTTTTTTTTTTATCATGGGAATTTCAAAACTACGAAGGAAAGAGAATAGTAAGAGAACTCCTGTAGACTATATCACCCCACTTTAAGATTACTAAGATTCTGTTATTATTTATTATTTTTATGAAGCAGAGTTGGAGGCTTAAACATGAGAGTTAAGAAAGAGAGGCAAAGTTGGGCTGGTGGTGCACATCTTTAATCCCCACACACAGGAGGCAGAGGCAGACAGATCTAGATCGCTGTAAGATCTAGGCTAGCCTGGTCTACATAGTGGTGTCTAGGCCAGCTGGTGTTACAGGATGACCCTGTCTTAAAAAGAGGGGTGGGGGGAGGCACTCAGAAGGAGCATAGGTGTGGATTTCTCAAAGAAGAGTTGTTGGAAGTAAGACATAGCAAGCGTTGGCTGCAGGCTCTTCAAGGAAGAGCCATTGTCACTCTTTATTAACTAGAACTCAGTCCACCACTTACTGTTCTTAAAGTTTTGTTTCTTGAGGTGAAATTGACATAAATTGAAAGTCACTAATCTGTTACAGAATTTGGACATAAACGTGCACATATGTATTCAGACATACTCCTATTTTGACATGAAGCGTTTCTAATGCTCCGTAAAGTTCTAATGTCTTCACCCAGTCAACTGTCCATTTTTAAATTTTTATTATTTTATTATGTATATGAGTGTATTGTCTACATGTATGTAAGTTTACCTGTGTGGTGCAGTGCCCACAGAGGTCAGAAGAGAGCATCGAATTCCCCTGGAACTAGAGTTACAGATGATTGTTATCTGCCACGTGGGTGCTGGAGATTAAACCTAGGTCCTCCGAAAGAGCAGTCANAAGTCACACCACGTGCGAGAATGATGTATAAGATACGTTCATTCTGCCTGTTACTCAGAAACTAATTCTTAGGATTTCAATGTTATGATTTTCAAGTAGAATGCATACAAACTTCCCAAGAACTGTTTCTTTTAGTATGTAAAAAATATTTTTTTTTTATTTCTGTATGTGTATCAATGTACTGTCTGCATGCAGGTCTGTGCACCCGTGTCGTGCAATGCCGCGGAGGTCAGAAGAGGGTCTCGGATTCCCCTGGAACTGGAGTTCTCCTGGAACTGGAGCTTCAGACGGCTCTCGGCCGCCATGTGGGTGCTGGGGATCGAACCCGGGTCCTCTGTAAGAGCGGTCGGCGCTCTTAACCGCTAGGCCATCTCTCCAGCCCCTAATCTAATTCTTTTTAAAGATTTATTTTGTTTTTACTGTGTGTATCTCTGTGTGTATGTGATGCGTACACAGATGCCCTCAGAAGATTACAGAAGAGAAGAGGACATTATGTTCTTTATGTTCTTTGGAGCTGGAGTGGCAGGGCAGTTGTGAGCTACCCACTGTGGGTGCTGGGACCCAAGCTTGGGTTTTCTCAAAGAGCAGTAAGCACTTTTTTTTTTAAACTCAGCCACCTCTCCAACTCAGTGTGATAATTTTTTAAGTGTTAGATTAGATATGCTTGTTTAAATTTTAAAATATAAAGCTGGGTGTGATGGTGCACACCTTTAGTCCCAGCACTAGGGAGGTGGAGGGAAGAGGATCTCTCTGAGGTCAAGGCCAGCATGGTCTACATAATGATTTCTAGGCCTATTGGGGCTGCAAAAATGACCAGAAAAAAAATATGTATATAGTAGCCGACCATGGCGGCATATGCTTGTAATCCCAGCATGCTGAAAACAGAGTTAGGAGAGTCTCAATTCAAGGCCCGCCTAGGAAACATAGCAAGACTGCCTCAAATAAACAAAACTACAAACCACAAGATGGGATTGAGTCTACCTTCTGTTAAGTCCAGCTTTTTCGGTCCATACTTTTGTATCTATCAGCAATTTGTTCCTTTTATTATTTACCACAATCTACAATTTATCAGTTTTTAAGTGGATGCTAGGTATCTGAACTCAGATCTTAATACTTACAAAGCAAGTATTTCACCTACAGAGCCATTTCTCCAGCCCAGAAGTTTTAAGTTTTGATTAAGTTTAACTTGACTACTTTTTTTGAGACAGGGTCTCACTGTATATCATAGGATGGCACCTAAGTCATGATCTTCCTGTTTCAGCACCCCTAGTTCTGGAATAATGGACTTGTGCCACAGTTTCTGATGCTTACCCAATGTCTCTTTTGTTTTTATTACTTTCCATATTCAGTCTTGGTTTACTCCCAGGACAAAATGATATCTTGCTTTATTTCCTCAAAAAAGTTTTAATTTTACCTTTTTATGTTATAGTCTGTTTTGTATTAAATTAATTTATACATGACATCATGTAGACATTGAGTGGCTTACCTAATATAGCAAATTAGCCCCAAACCTAATGGTTTTCTGTGGCAATAAGCATTTAATATTTCATATGATTTCAGTGGATCAGGAATCACTTGTCAATTTGTTTTCTTATGTCCTTTCCATCTCTTCTTGAAGATTATAGTTTATGTCTTAGAGTCAGACATATTTTTCCATCTTCTAGAACTTTTGTATTTTTTTTTTTTTTTTTGAGACAGGGTCTCCCTATAGCCCCAGCTGGTCTGGAACTTACTCTGTAGACCAGGCTGGCCTTGAACTCACAGAGATCTGCCTGCCTCTGCTTCCTGAGTGCTAGGATTAAAGGCATGCGCCACCACACCCGACTTAAAGACGGTTCTTAGCTGCCATGTGGGTGCTGGGAATCGAACCTGGGTCCTCTGCAAGAGCAGTCTGCACTCTTAACTGCTGAGCCATCTCTCCAGCCCAGACTTTTGTATTTTTTTTTTTTTTTTTGTCTTTTTGAGACAGGGTCTCCCTGTAGCCCCAGCTGTCCTGGAACTCACTCTGTAGACCAGGCTGGCCTTGAACTCACAAAGATCCACCTGCCTCTGCCTCTCAAGTGCTAGGATTAAAGGCGTGCGCCACCATGCCCGGCTCAGACTTTTGTATTTTTATATGTCTTTTATAGTACACCTTTCAGTTTCCATCAATTCTGTTGAGGAGCCTGGAGAGATGGCTCAGTCAGTGAAGTGCTTGCTATGCAAGCGTGAAGACTTAGTTTGGATCCTCAGCACCCACATAAGAATCTGGGTGTGGTAGGGTGGGTCTGTAATCCCAGGTCTGGACATAGGAAGATCTTGGGGCAGGGGAGGGGGGTTGTTGTTGGCCAGTCAGTCTAGCCAGTTGGTGAGCTCAAAGTGCGTTCTATGCTCAGACACAGCAGCAGGGTACATTGGGCACCACTGACCTAAAGCACAAATGATTTCTTGGGAGTTGCCAAGACTGTTTTTCCTAAAGGCTGATCTTTAAGACTTAAAAAGATGGAAATAAAGCAGTGTACTCATCTTTAAAAGAAATAGTAGAGAGCGATTGAAGAAGATGCCCTCGGTGTGCACATGTGCACATAAACTTATGCACTTATAAATACTTGCAAACACATGATAAAATCCTACTGAGATAAGGATATTTAGATTTCATTAAATTTATGGATGGATTTGGGGAGAATTGAAATCATCATTTAGAATGAAGATCACTCCTGGCTTCCAAACCTAGGTGCTCTCCGTGCCTTATGCCTTCTTGGACTTCTAGTACAAAGTTAAATTAGAAGTGACTGGAGAAGACACACTTATTCTTTCTCTTAGATAAGAAGCATTCAGTCTTTCACTATTGATTTTAGCTGTTGGTTTTCATAAATATCTCTTATCAGATTGAGGAAGTCTTTCCTATTCTTATTTTACTGAGAATTAAAAAAAAAACATGAATAGGCTGGCTGTCATGGTGCATGCCTTTAATTCCAGAACTCAGGAGGCAGAGGCAGGTGGATCTCTGTGAGTTCAAGGCCAGCCTGGTCTACTTAGCAAGTTCCAGGCCAGCTGGGGCTACAGGGAGAGCCTGTCTCAAAAAGACAAAAAAGAATCATGAATAGATATTTAATTTTTGTCACTTATTTTGCATCTATGTATGCTATTTCCTTTGTGTTCTTACTATGTTTAGTTACATTAATTCATATCAAATGTTAACCTTTGAATTATGGAAACACATCTTAACATTTGTTGTTGATCTTATGTTTAGGCTATTGAACTATCATTTTCTTTAATATCTTATCTGATTTAAAATTTTTTAATTTTAAATTGGAGGACAACCTGTGGAAGTCAGTTTTATTCATCTATCTTGTGGTCCTGGGGATCGAACTCACCTCATCAGGTCTGGCAGCAAGCCCCCTTACTTGCTGAGTACCTCACTAGCCTCTTGTCTGACTTTTTTTATATCAGAATTCTTGTACCCTCAAAAAATCAGTTGAAATGTTTGTTCTCTGTTCTAAAAATGACATTATTTCTTTCCTCAGTATGTGTTAGAGTTCATTAGAGAAACATTTTGGTTTGGATTTACTTTATAGGGTGAATTTTGATAACAAATTACTTTCTATATCAGATATAGCGCTACACATTCTATGGATCTTAATTTGTTTTCATAAATTGTGTTTTTCAAGAAATTAATCTATTTTATCCTCTTGCCAAATTTATTGGCATCAGGCTATTCATAATGTTCTTGTGTTATCTTTTCAGTATTTGTAGGTTTTATGAAAAAATTATTTTTTATTCCTGACTTTGGTATTTTGCAGTTCTTGTCATTTTTCTTGTAAGTATCTGTAATGGTTAGTTTTGTCAACTTGACACAATCTAGACTCATCTGGGAAAAGTCGCAGTGAGAGATTTTCTAGATCAGGTTGGCCCGTGGGCATGTCTGTGAGGGAGGTCTTGATTATATTGAGGTGGGAGGAGTCAGCCATGTGGACAGCACCATTTTATAGGCTGGGTCCTGAGCTATGTAAGAGTGGAGAAAATGAGCCGAGCAGGCACATGCATCCTTTAATCCATTCCTCTTTGCTTCTGAACTGCTGATGCAGAGTGATGGGCCAGCCTCGTGCCCTGTGATGTGATGGGCTAGCCTCGTGCCCCGTGGTCATGACTTCCCTGCCTCGATGGACCACATTCCTTCTGGAACTGTGTGGAAATAATCTCTTTCTCCTCTAAGTTGCTTTTGTCAGGTGTTTTATCACAACTGGAAACAAAACTAAGACCACAGCATTCTATTGAGACACTTGTATGTTTATCTATGTTTCACATACCTAGGAAAAGAATTCCTCCTGTAGGTTTTCTATTGAGACACTTGTATGTTTATATATGTTTCACATCTCTAGGAAAAGAATCCTGTAGATTTTCATCTTGCTTTTCATGGCCTGTGATGCCAGCTTAGGTTCTCAGTACAACAAAACTAGCCTGATGGGAGTGGATTATTCTTTTTGGTTCTTTGAGCTGCTCACCAAATCCGGGTTTTATTGCTCCATTGACTTACCTGTGAGTCTCTATCAATTTTCTGTCATTATCAGTGATTTCAAATTGCCATTGTAACCATGCTTCATCATCAGAGTTAGAAATAGAACAGTGACTTTGGAATACTGTTTACTAAGGACCTAGAATTTGCCTCCCTGTTCAGCATTGTTGATGTTCTTTAGCTTAAAAATGGTAAACATTTGTTTCTCACAGATCTAGAGACTGAAAAGTCCGAAATGAAGGCAGGGCAGGGAAGGAAACACAATATGCTCACTTGGTTAAAGGAGTAGATAACTTCCCTCAGCCCCTTTTTATTTACTTGGTTTTTAAAAAATATTTATCTATTTATTTTTATTTTTATTTGTCTTTTTGAGACAGGGTCTCCCTTTAACCCCAGCTATCCTGGAACTCACTCTGTAGACAAGGCTGGCCTTGAACTCACAAAGATCCACCTGCCTCTGCCTCCCTAGTGCTAGGATTAAAGGTGTGGGCCACCACACCCGGCTATTTATTTATTTATTTATTTATTTATTTATTTATTGGTCTTTTTGAGACAGGGTCTTCCTGTAGCCCCAGCTGTCCTGGAACTCACTCTGTAGACCAGGCTGGCCTTGAACTCACAGAGATCCACCTGCCTCTGCCTCCCGAGTGCTAGGATTAAAAGTGTGCGCCACCACGCCTGGCCCGGCTATGTATTATTTTTTTTTATGTGTATGAGTGTACTGTCTGCATGTAGGTTGGTGTACCTGTGTCGTGCAGTGCCTCAGAGGTCAGAAGAGAGCGTCAGATTCCCCTGGAACTGGAGTTGAAGATGGTTCTTAGCCACCATGTGGGTACTGGGAATTGAACCCGGGTCCTCTGCAAGAGCAATCGGTGCTCTTAACCGCTGAGCCATCTGTCCAGCCCTTTATTTACTTGTTTTAACATTTTTTTATGTGTTTGAGTGTTTTGCTTGCATGCAAGTGCACCAATGTTGTGCAATGCCCATAGAGGCCAGTAGAGGGCATCAAATTCCCCTGGAACTGTAGTTATGGACAGTTGTTAATTGCTGTGTGATTGCTGGGAACCCAACCCTCTGTTCCTCTGCAAGAACCGCCAGTGCTCTTAACATTGAGCTATCTCTCCAGCCCCAACCCTTTTTATTTATTTACTTTTTAATATTTTATTTTACTTTTATTTTATGTGTATGAGTGTTTGCCTGCATGCATGTAAGTGCACCTGTGTCATGTGATGCCCATGAAGGTCAAAAGAGGGTACCAGATCCTCTGGAACTGGAGTTATGGACAGTTGTTAGCTACCATGTGGGTGCTGGGAATTGAACCCTGGTCTGTTGCAGGAGCAGTCAGTGCTCTTCACTGCTAAGCCATTACTCCAGTCCCACAGCCCCTTTTATAAGAGTGTAAATCCTATCCATACTTAGTCACCTCCAGAAGGCCTCACTTGTTAATACTGTTGCTTTGAGGATCTGAACACATGAATGGGTTAGGTAATAACACTTGACCATAGCAATCACTTTATCTTCTCTAGTTTCATATAGTGGACCATGACTTTAGTTTTTCTGTTCTAGTATAAAGCATTTAAACTGTAAATATAAATTAAAAATGGTCAGAGGCCCAATGACAGATGGGGAAATACTAGTAGCTTGAATAATAGACTAATATATCCCTGCATTTAGAATAATTTATGTTAGTCTGAAAAGTTAAACCGAATGTATGAAAGAAAAGGTAGGGGGCTAGAGAGATGGCTCAGTGGTTAAGAATTCTTGCTGCTCTTGTGGAAGATCCAAGTTCAGTTCGTAGCACCCAAGTGCAATGCCTTTCAGCCTCCTGTAATTCCATGCCCAGGGGATCCAATGCCGCCTTCTAGCCTCTGTGGGCACCTGCATACATGTGCCCATAGCCCCCTATACACATAAACAAACATAAGATCTTTTTTAAAAAAGCCAAGGCAATACATTTTTGGGACTGTTCCATGCTGCAGGGAGCTGTTACTCCACTTAATTAAAACCCTTGTCTGCTTGCCAATTGTAAAGAAAGATAAGAAAAAGCCAATTGGAGAGAGCTCGACGTCCTCCTGGCGCACCCCCCACCCCCTGGCCTGCACCTGGAGGCCACCACGTCAATGGGACACCAGTGCCCCTCAGCCGCCTTGCGACCTGTTGGCACCTGGGTGGTCCTGCATCCTCTGAGCGGAGCAGGGCGGGGCCTGCCCAGCTACCCGCCCACCCATCAGGCTCCCCTGAGTCAGCGCCATGGCTCAGAGTGGCGACAGCAGAAGCCCTTTGGAGCCCTCAGGATACTGTGGCCGACAGTGCCCCTGCGGCAGCTTCCACGGGATCCCAAGATCATGAAAGTCACAGTGAAGACCCCTAACGAGAAGGAGGAGTTTGCAGTGCCTGAGAACAGCTTGGTCCAACAGTTCAAAGAAGAAATTTCTAAACGTTTCAAATCTCATACTGAACAACTTGTGTTGATATTTGCTGGAAAATTTTTGAAGGACCAAGATACTTTGAGTCAGCTTGGAATTCATGATGGATTTATTGTTCATCTTATCATCAAAACACAAAACAGGCCTCAAGATCATTCAGCTCAGCCAACAAATACCACTGGAAGCAATGTTCCAATTCATAGGCTCCCAATAGTAACCCCATTTCTGGTTCTGCTCTTAGCAATCCTTTTGGTTTAGGTGGACTTGGGGGACTTGCAGGTCTGAGTAGCTTGGGTTTAAATACTACCAGCTTCTCTGAACTGCAAAGCCAAATGCAAGGACAACTTTTCTCCAACCCTGAAATGATGGTCCAGATCATGGAAAATCCCTTCATCCAGAGCATGCTCTCCAATCCTGACCTGATGAGACAATTAATTATGGCCAGTCCGCAGATGCAAGTTAATTCAAAGAAATTCAGAAATTAGTCATATGCTTAATAATGCAGATATAATGAGACAAAAGTTGGAACTTGCCAGAAGTCCCGCAGTGATGTAGGAAACAATGAGAAACCAGGACCGAGCCTTGAGCAACCTAGAAAGTATTCCTAGGGGATACAATGCTTTGCGGCGCATGTATACAGATATTCAGGAAGCAATGCTGAGTGCTGCCCAAGAACAGTTTGGTGGTAATCCATTTGCTTCTTTAGTGAGCAGTACATCCTCAGGTGAAGGGAGTCAACCTTCTCATACAGAAAACGGGGATCCAGTACCCAGTCCATGGGCTCCACTGGCTTCCCAGAGTTCATCAGCTTCTAGTGGGACCACTAGCATGGTGAGTGGTACTGCTGCGAGTGCGGCCAGTACCACTGCTGGACAGAGTACTACTGGGCCAAACTTGGTGCCGGGAGTAGGAGCTAGTATGTTCAACACACCAGGAATGCAAAGCTTATTACAACAAATAACTGGAAACCCACAGCTTATGCAGAGCATGTTCTCTGCCCCATATGTGAGAAGCATGATGTAATCCCTAAGCCAGAACCCTGCCCTTGCTGCACAGATGATGCTAAATAACAGCCTATTTGCTGGAAATCCTCTGCCCAGCCTTCCCCCAACAAATGCAGAATCCTGATACACTATCAGCAATGTCAAACCCTGGAGCAATGCATGCTTTGTTGCAGATTCAGCAGGGTTTGCAGACATTAACCACAGAAGCTCCCGGCCTCATCTCAGGCTTTACTCCTGGCTTAGGGGCAGCAGGAAACACTGGAGGTTCTTCAGGAACCAACGGGTCTAGCACAGCACCTCGTGAGAACACGAGTCCCACGACTGCTGAACCTGGACACCAGCAGCTTATTCAGCAAATGCTGCAGCTCTTGCTGGAGTGAACTCTCAGCCACAGAATCCACAAGTCAGATTTCAGCAAGAACTGGAACCACTCAGTGCCATGGGATTTTTGAACCCTGAAGCAAACTTGCAAGCACTAATAGCAATAGGAGGTGATATCAAGTGCAGCAATTGAAAGGTCACTGGGCTCCCAGCCATCATAGCAGCATTTCTGTAACTTGAAAAATAATGTAATTTATTTTTTGATAATGGCTCTTCGATCTTTAAAATAACCTGCTTTATTTCATTTGAATTCTGTGCTTACAAACAACAAATATGAAGCATTTTAAGGTGAAGTACAGTAAGCTATGTGGGATTTTCTGTATTTTTCTTTTCGGATCAGCGAGAATCAATGTTTTCATTTAAGGCTACTGCATGCATCAAACACTTCTGCATTTATTGTAATTAAAAAAATACCAGCTTTTCTAATTGGGTGAACCAACTTTTGTCCTGCATCTGTCCAACACCTGCTTTTTAACTTTAAGCCTATGGTAGAAATTTATGTAGAATAAAGGCATTAAAAAGCAGATAATTTGTGCCATATAATTTGTGGTACAATATTGCTTATTGTGACATTGGCATGTATTTTTACAAATAATGCTGTAAAATTTGTACTACTGACAATTTTTGCTCTATTTGTTTTTTTTTTTATTTAAAAAATTTTTTTATTAATTTTATTTATTTCTGTATGTGTATGAATGTACTGTCTGCATGCAAGTTTGTGCACCCGTGTCGTGCAATGCCGCGGAGGTCAGAAGAGGGTGTCGGATTCCCCCTGGAACTGGAGTTCTCCTGAATTGGAAGGTTTCAGACGGTTCTCAGCCGCCATGTGGGTGCAGTGGGATCGAACCCGGGTCCTCTGTAAGGAGCGTCCGGGCAGCACTTAACCGCTAGGCCATCTCTCTGTATACCATACAAAGTGTGCACATTTGGGATTATAGTTCTAGAAACTTACTATGGGAGGTCATCTGAGCAAAATCCCTGTAACCAAAAAAGTTAAATAAGGGATTCCTAATTGTGTAGAATCTTACAGCTTCTTTGATAAACATTTCTCAGCAGAAGTGCCATTTAGTTAGGTTTGTTGAAGCACTGAGCCGGTGTGGTGGCACACCTCTTAAATCCAGCACTTGGGAGGCAGAGCAGGTGGATCTTGTGAGTTCCAAGGCCAGCCCTGGTCTAGCAGAGTGAGTTCCAGAACACCTGGGTCTACAGGGAGACCCTGATCTCGAAAAGGCCAAAAAAAAAAAAAAAAAGAAAATAAAGAAAAAAACTGATTCTGGTATCTGTGTAGGAACATTTAAATGTGCAGACAACATAATGTAACAATATCTCAATGTTTCCATAATAGTTGTAAATTACTTTAATTTTATGCAAACTGAAGGAGCACTGTAATAATACTCCAGAATGCTTTTGCCTAGGATTTTTTCAGCTTTTTTCCATAGTTTAACCAGCATTACAATTTGTAAATTGAAAAAACTGTTGCTTTCACTGAAATGTTGATTTGTTTTTTTAATTTGCCATATAAAAATAGACCATATCTTTTCAGGTTTATCATCTTCTCATTCATGTGCAATATCGTTGTTTTTGAATTAAAATTTATAGTGAGCTACTTGTTTCTGAAGTGTTTCGGATAGTTCTATTAAAGAAGTTGAAGGGTTGGAGAGATGGCTCAGTGGTTAAGAGCACTGACTTGCTCTTGCAGAGGACCCAAGGTTTCAATTCCCCAGCATCCACAATGGTGGGTAGAACCATCTTTAAGCCAGTTGTGTGGTGGCACCCACCTTTACCCTCACGCACTCAGGAGGCAGAGGCAGATTCACTCCTGCGAGGTTCAAAAGGCCAGCTGGTCTTAGCAGAGTGAGTTCCCAGGCACCGCCTGGGCTATAGGGAGACCTGTCTCAAAAAACACCAAAAAAAAAAAAAAAAAAAAAAAAAAAGAAAGAAAGAAAGAAAGAAAAAAAAGAAAAGAAATAGTTGAATATTATGCTTTTCAGAGCCTCAGAGAGAGGGGAATGTGGGAGGAGGGGTGAGACAGAATCTGTCCTGGGTTGGTTGGGTTAGCCTAAACTAAATAATACTGGCAACCAAAAAAAGAGCCATTTTAACAATTTTGAGTATGTTTGGCTATTCTATAGCCTTTTCTTCCCTTCCAAAGAAGTTTTATTTGCCTGACTCTCCAACTATTGGTGATACATTCCTTAGGATCAATTAAAATATAACTTTAGGTTCAGTAATATATTTGGCTGACTCTGGTTCAGTATTCTTCTAGGTTATTATAGTCTCTCATGTACAGTTAGAGGAAATTATAATGTTAAAATAACCTAAAATGGATTCAGATCAATAAAATCAAGGGAAATACATGTTGAATTCCATTACTTCTATAACTTGCTTGCTATTAGAGACCAGGTTGCCCTCCAGTCTATATGCTAATTTGACACTTCTCCCAGGAAGAAAATAGGTACAAAGGTGCAGGTGGAGGAATGACTGGGGGAGGCTGGTGGGGCAGCATTTCTGTGTCTGCTTTAGGCCTCAGTCTTTCTGGCTTAAAGACTTTTGTACTGGTAAGTGGCAGTACACAGGTGGGGGCCGTGTCATAACTAATTTGATTTATTAATCACCAAATAACAATAAATCTCTAGCTTTAAAAAAGAAAAGAAAAACTCAATTGTAATGAATAGCTAATTCACCAAAAAGAAATATCCAGCTTGCCAATAATCTAAAAAGTGAATCTAGGTTTCCATTTTTTTTTAATCTGTTAGAAAGATTGACTACTGTCATTGTTAATACACATGTGAAAGAAGTGGGCATTTTGTTTTTTTTTGAGACAGGGACTCCCTGTAGCCCCAGCTGTCCTGGAACTCACTCTGTAGACCAGGCTGGCCTTGAACTCACAGAGCTCCACCTGCCTCTGGCTCTGGAGTGCTGGGATTAAAGGCATGTACCACCACACCTGGTTTAAAGACAGTGCTTAGCCGCCATGTGGGTGCTGGGAATGGAACCTGGGTCCTCTGCAAGAGCAGTCAGTGCTCTTAACCGCTGGAGCCATCTCTCCAGCCCCAGAAGTGGGCATTTTTGGTTCGGTTGGTGAGTGTAGTAGTTGTCTATGAAGGACATAGGAAGTAGGTTAAGGATGAAAACAGTAGGCAAGATGGCTGTTCCTTCTAGAGGATGGGCCTACTTGCTCCTGAGGTGAAGTTCCAGTTGTCACTCTTTCCTGTGCCTAGAAGTGTATTTTGAGGAATATTTGGAGAAGGGCAGGGATGGCAGATGGCATACAGAAGTTATAATTCTAGTCTGTGAAGGACCAGCCCCCTTGCAGACTTACCTGTTCTCTGCCACTCAGCACTCCCACGTGGCCTTTTGCTTTGGAAATTGTTCTAGTCTTTAACTCTCTATGGCCCAGTCCTAATCCAGTCCTAACACTATGCACTTCAGCGCAAGGAGGAGTTGCTCCCAGGAGATTGAGCAGCCTCAAATATTATCCTGGGTAAAACTGGGGTTTGCCTTTCAGTTTATGGATACCCTTGCTTAATGTGTGATGCTCTGAGGTTCTTGGCATCCCAGTAAGTGACTGTTTTATACCAAACAAATGAATATGTAATAATAGATTTAAACATTTGTATCTGAAAGAACTAGGGATGTGTGAATCTGCATGTATATCTTATGGGTGAAAACAGGATAGTCCTTACACCTATAGCTTAAATGTGTATATATATATATATATATATACACACACACACACACACACACACACACACACACACACACACACACACACATTTATTCACTTCTTGCAAAAGCTAATCTAAATCCCTAATACACAAACGAGAATAAAATAACCATATCACAGGGAGTGGCCCTTATTTAATTAACCCTTATTTGTGTGGCTGGGGAACAAGAGAGGGTGGGATAGTACAGTATGCTTGGCAGATGACTGGAGCAGGGGGCCAAAGGATGTAGCTGGGAGAGGCCTGGTTATAGCAGTTTAGAATGTGTGGTTAGAGAGGGCAGAGTGTCACACTCACTTCTACAGGGGATTTGAAGCTTCCACATTAGTCAAGCTAGGTAATGCCAGAACCTCTGATGAGTGGACTGAGCCATGCTATAGACTGTAAAGCTTGCTTTCTCTTTCTGGGCTGCACTAACTCAACCATTGGGATTGCTAGATTGGACTAAAGGAGGGAACAGGCCTGCAACACTGTTAAAACTGCTAGAAGTAACTTCAAGATGCTCTTTAAAAATAGCACATTTAATTTGAAAGTTCAAGTGAAGTTTAACATTAATTGAAGCTGTCAGACAACCTAAAATTTCTTCCCTGTCAAGAAGGCTGGTTGATGAAAAGTGAATGAAAAGCCTGTCATTATAAAGGGAGATAATAATATTAGTAGATCCTGAATTTCCTGTTAAGTGGATTACCTATTGTATTCTTTTGGGGAATCAGCACTGTCAAAAGTTATATATAAATTTTAAGTTCTTCTTGTACAATGACCTTAGCTTTCAAAAGAGAATCAGTTCAGATTATCTTCTATCTTAACCCGTATTTCAATGTAATTTTTTCACCGTCCTAATTGTCTGCCCCACCTCCTGCCTAATCCTCATCCCTCTATACTCTGTGTGTGCTTTGGGTGGCAGAGCTGGAGAGGTAGGCTGCCCACGCCACATTTCCCAGCAGTGTGGATTCCTGTGGTCTTCATGTTGATAAATGTGCTCAGGCTGGGGCATGCCTGGTGCGTGGCACTCACGTGTGCTCCCTTTGCTCCTCTTTCTGAATCTGATGGCACCCCTAGGCGTTTATCTCCCAGTTTTACCATTTGAATTGTGGGCCCATCACTGCCAAAGGTTCTGCCAGTTCTTGAGATGACCTCTCCATTCTCCTAAATCCTTTACTTGTTGCCATAGCTTTATAATAAATTTAGCCTTAGATTTACCTGGGTATATAAATCTCCTTTCAGCCCACACAGACCCCTATGTGTTTCATAGGTTTCTCTTGAAGCTGTTCTCAGATCTGCATTGGCTGCGGCAGAGGACTGCAGTAGAGCTGCTGGCTTGGCATATCCTTCCTGTCATCCTATTTCTTCTTCTGGACAATTTCCCTATTCTCCTGCATCATGTGACTTCCTGTTCCTTTATTCCTTCACTTTGCTGGAATACCTCAACTGTTTCACAAGAAAAGCTGATGGGAAAGAATTCTTTGATCTCATCTGTGTTTAAAAATGTCCACGTTTTGTTTCTTGGATTCATAGTGAATTATGGATTCACTGCTGGATTATAAAATCTTTTATGTTCTTGGTTTTGTGTTTGTAGTTTTTGTTGTCATGTTGAATTGATTTTTTTTTTTTTTTTTTTTTTTTTTTTGAGACAGGGTCTCCCTGCTACCCCGGCTGTCCTGAAGCTCGCTCTGTAGACCAGGCTAGCCTTGAACTCACAGAGATCCGCCTGCCTCTTCCTCCCAAGTGCTAGGGTTAAAGGCATGTGCCACCACACCTAGCTTGAATTGATTTTTTTTTTAATTTTATTTATTTCGGTATGTGTATCAATGTACTGTCTGCATGCAGGTTTGTGCACCGTGTCGTGCAATGCCGCGGAGGTCAGAAGAGGGTCTCAGATTCCCCTGGAACTGGAGTTCTCCTGGAATTGGAGTTTCAGACGGCTCTCGGCCGCCATGTGGGTGCTGGGGATCGAACCCGGGTCCTCTGTAAGAGCGGTCGGCGCTCTTAACTGCTAGGCCATCTCTCCAGCCCCGATTTTTTAAAAATACTTTATTATGCTGGCCGTGGTGGCACACACTTTTAACCTCAGCACTTGGGAGGCAGAGGCAGGCGGATCTCTGTGAGTTCAAGGTCAGCTTGGTCTACAGAGAGAGTTCCAGGCCAGCTGGGACTATACGGAGACCCTGTCTCAAAAACACCAAAAAAGCATGAGCAGACTTTCCTCTTACTTTTTAGGTATATTTTGAGATAGCAGGACCTGACTTTGTTCTTGAGTGGATGGAACTGGTAAATGAAAAGCCAGGCTCCCTCCCTGTCCCCGAACTCCTGAGGATCAGATCCTCAACTGACCTTGAGAAAACAAAACCTTGGTTAATCTGGGCTAACAGTGTGGCCTTAAGCGTTCAAAAGGAAAGTATAACCAGATATAAATAATTAGTAAGACCTGAGAAATTGAACTTCAGGTATAAAACTTGAGATCTTAGTAAAAAGACAAAAAGTAAAAACAAAACAAAACAAAACAACCCACAGTTGTTTTGCCTGTCTTCAGTTCTTGCTAGCAAGTGCAGCTATCCTGTGGCTGCCACTGCTTTTGCCATCCTTCAAAGACACGAGACACAGCTTTTCAGTTTTCTAATATGGACTGAAGACTCATATCTCTCCAAGAATCCTCCAAACCTTCAGTGCCAGATGGGGACTGCTGAGACATCCAACTTGTGGACTGAGTTACTGCTGGGGTTTCTGCCTCTTCAGAGTATAGACTGCCATTGTTGGACTACTCAGTCTGTGTCATGGAGACCAGTTCAGGAAGATCAAGACCAGACACAGTGCTTATTGGACCTCATTTGGTGACCAGGGGAGGGAAAACCCCAGTGTGGAGCACAAGGGCAGAACTGATGGTTGTTTGGGCTTGCCAAGGAGGTGCCTTCAAACATGATATCTTTCAGCCTGATTAAAAAAAAAAGAAATCAGAAGCTGAAGATGCTAAAAGATATATGTGGCATGCATATCTGTATATTTTGGAGTGATGCAGATTGGAAGGAGGAACAACAACAACAACAACAACAAAGACTGGGTCAAAGAACTGACTGAAACAGTGAAGTTCTCAAAACAAACTGCATCAAAAATTTTAAGAGACTGAGAGAAAGATGAAAAACATGTTTGGCAGAATGCATGAGCTGTGGCGGAGTTGGAAGGGGCAAGGAAGGGGAGTGGGTCCAGACTTGACTGGAAATTTTGTATGAAATGCACAAAGCTTCATAAAAATTGGCCTTGAACTCCCCCCCAAATACTTTATTAATTTTTATTTTATGCATATGAGTGTATTGCCTGCATGTGTGTAAGTGCACCCATGTAGTGCATTGCTGGAGGAGATCAGAAGAAGGTGTTGGATTCTCTTGGAACTGGAGTTATGGATGGTTCTTAGCCACCACATCGGTGCTGGGAATTGAACCAGGGTCCTCTGCCAGAGCAGCCAATGCTCTTGCCTGCTGAGCTATCTCTCTAGCCTTATTTATTTATTTATTTATTTATTTATTTATTTATTTATTTATTTATTGTATTTTTAAGACAGGGTCTCCTTTTAGTCCCAGCTGGCCTGGAGCTTGCTTTGTTAGACCAGGCTGGCCTTGAAGTCACAGAGATCCACCTGCCTCTGCCTTCTGTCTAGCCCCCTTTAAAAAGAAATATTTTGCGGCCGGGCATGGTGGCGCCCACCTTTAATCCTAGCACTTGTTTTCATCAACATTGTCCCCATCTGTTTAACAGTCCCAGTGTGTTTCCTCAACGCCTGTTTACCTAAAATTGTATGCAACGACATAACTAATCAGTAAAACTGGAATGTTAGAAAAGTCCTTATGCCACCCTCAGATTTGATTGAAAAATTTAGTATTTCATTAAAAACTAAAATGAATTTTCCCCAGTAATTTGGAAGGTATTTCCCCTGTCTTTGTTGTTGGCTACTGTGGTGTTCTCGACAATTTCTAATGTTATTTTCTCTTTTTTCATAGAAAAGTTTTTTTAACTTATATGTAATATTATCAAATACTTTTTTCTTAATTTTTATTGAGCTTTTGTACATGTCATACAGCAATTCTTAATCAAATTTAGAAACCTTCCCCCAGCCTCTACCAGACCTCATGCATTCTGTCACATATGTTAAGTCCTATCCAGCCAAGCATTTGCACCCAGATGTCCTTTGGTGCAAGTTCATCTGCTGGAGTCTAGTCAGCCTATCTAGTGACTGTAAGGCAGGTCTCCTCTCCCTCACCCAGCAGTAATCCCTCTCCACCAGTTCCCAGGCTGGGGCTGGCTGGATGCCCTTTTCCCTAGCTCTATTGTGGGCTCTTGTCTGATTGAATTGGCATGGATCTTGTGGTTGATGTCACCATTGCTGCAAGTGAGCAAGTTTCCGGTGGCCCGAAAGCCTCTGTTTCCCTGTGTTCATGGACCAGCCCTGGCTCTTACAATCTCTTCTGCAGTGGTCCCTGAGCTGTGGGTAGGTGAAGTTTAATGTAGGAGTCATTTCCAGGGACACATGCTCTGGGCAGTCTCTTATTCTCTACTACATGGCCAGTTGTGGCCTTTGAACTCTGCTCTACAAGGAAGCTTTGCTGGTGAGAGCTGGGGGTTGCACTAGTATTCTCTCCACCCCATTCCACTATGTTGTGAGCGTTAGGTGCAGATATGTCACCTATGGGTGGCCATCTCTCAGATGTATATTCTCTGTGTGTGACCAGTTGTGGAACTCTGAAGTAGCCTTCATCTGTTGCAAAAAGAAGCTTCTTTAATGTGTGGTGTATGCTATACTTATCTGTAAATATAAGGATCCATGTTAAGCATATGGTAAGAAATTTCTTTTGTCTAGAGCTATACCAGAGATGGTTTCACTAGGATCGATGACCTCTCCAGCCATGTGTATTTGGCTGTGTTCACAATGCCGCCCGTGGGTTCACTCTCATTGAGATATTTTTCATAGACTTTTTGCAGTTTTCATACAGTATAGTTTGGTGGTATTTAGATTCCCTCCGTTATCTGCACGGCCTTCCTATTGCCCCCCTCCCAATTTAATGTATACACACACACACACACACACACAGATATGGCCTATTGGGCCTGGCATGGTGGCACACGCTTTTAATCCCACCATTTGGGAGGCAGAGGCAGATGGATCTCTGTGAGTTTGAGGCCATCAAGACCAGCCTGGTCTACATAGCAAATTCCAGAACAGTTGAGGCTACAGGGAGACTCTGTCTCAAAAAGACCAAAAATGAATGAATGAATGAATGAATAAATAAATAAATAAATAAAATATTGCCTATAGAGTCTGATTTGTGCCAGCAAATGTCCTTCACTGTGGGTCCATCCATGAAGCCCACCAAGAGTCCCATCCCAGTAAAACTCTGTCTCTCCCCCTCTCAGCAGCCATCAGTTGCCAAGAGACCCTTAGGTTGGGTTGGGATTTCTTACCCACTTCTTCATGTCTAGCTGGGATTTTGTCTAATTCGAGCTTGCATAGGACTTGTGTGTATTGTCACCATTGCTGAGAGGTCAGATGAGTAATGAGCAGGTGTCTGGAAGACTGCTTCCTTGTGGTCATCCACCCCCTCTGGCTCCTAGAATCTTCCTGCTTCCCTTCTACAATGGTCCCTGAGCCTTGGGAGACAAGAGGTTTGGAATAAGTGTCCTGTTCAGTGATATGCAGCACTCCGAGGTCCCCTGTTCTCTGCACATTGGTCCGTTGTGGGTTTCTGTGTTAATCACCATCTGCTACATAAGGAAACTTCTCTGGTGGGAGGTGAGAGATGTATTCATCCTGTGAGAGGTTGCATTGAAGATGTGTTACTTAGGGTTAAATGTTTCAGACACTTATTCTCTGCATTTGACCAGTAGTCTAACTCTGTAATAGTCTCCATCTGTTGCAAAAAAAAAAAAAAAGCACCGTTTTTCAATAAAAAGCCTTGTCTCAAAATATAAGGATAGATATTTAGAATACAATTAGAAATTATGAAATTAAAAAAAATTAAAAAAAAGAAATTATGCCCAGGGCGATAGTGCACACCTTTAATCCCAGAAGATGCAGGTGATCTCTGTGAGTTCAAGGCCAGCTAGGTCTAGAAATTATGGTGGTCTAGGGATATGACAGAAGTAGGTGTTTCTCTGGGATCTGTGACCTCTCCAGCCATGCGTATTTGGCTGTATTTACAGCACCACACATGAGTTCCTTCCCATTGAGCAGGCCTTAAATACATTGGACAACCATTGATTACAAATAAAAGTGCTGCTATTGTACCAATGGAGATAGTTTGCAGGGCTAGTCACTGTTTGACTTACAGTGGGTAGGACTATTGATTGGTTTTCTCTCTTGGCATTTTACATAGTTTCCTCTGATACCATGAGAGCTAGTCTTCAGGGAGGAGGCTTCCAGCTTGACTGCTCTGAGTCCTGTGTCTGAAGCGTGGCCTGTCTTCAGCAATAGGGTCTTACCTTCAAGTTCTGGAGGCCATCAAGGGCTGTGGCAATAGTCTGGGTTATTTTGGGAGTCTTGTGGTCTAACCCAACCAACAACTGGAAGGGAGATATCTCCTGCCTGGCATTGAGTTTTTTGTTTTATAGCCTTCAGCTATACACATGCACTCATATATTTATTGTATGTGTATTTTCAGTAGGACTTTGAATCCATATATTTCTGTTGTTTTCATACCATCTAAGCATTATTTCCTCTCTCGTTTTCCCCATATAGCCCTCCGAACTCCCTTTCTAGTTAACCCCATTTCCCCTATCTCCCCCCTAATAACACCTGTCTCCTACTACCCCCTCTCTGGAACTCCTTCCCTGTGGTTCTTTTCCATTTTCCTGGCTTCTGTGGTTACATCAGGATATGTACTTCCATTGAGGGATTTGGAGTCAAGATCCACAAGTGAGAGAGAACATAGGCTGCTAGTGTTTCCTAGTCTGTGTGACCTCACTTCGTATAATGGTCTCTAGTTACATTCATTTACTGTATGTTTCATGATTTCATTTTTATTTACCACTGAGTAGAACTCCATTGTGTAAATGGACCACATTTTCATTATCCATTCCTCATTTGAGGGACATATAGGTTGTTTCCATTTATTAGCTATTGTGAAAAGAACAGCAACAAACATGGCTGTGTAAGTATCCTTGTGGTAGGAAGTCTGTTGGGTATATGCCAAGGAGTGGTATGACCGGAACATGTGGTAAATTTACTTTTCATTTTTTATGAGTTTTCCATATTGATTTCCACACTGATTACACTAGTTTGCAATCCCACCAACAGTGGATAAAGGTTTTCCTTTCTCCACATCCATCCACTCCAGTATTTGGTGTCGTTTGTTCTCTTAGTCTTAGCCATTCTGACTGGGGTTTGATGAAATGAAGTAGTTTGATTTGTATTCATTCCCTAATAACTAAAGATGTTGAATACCTTTTAAAGGTTTTTTTTTTTTTAGCCATTGTTGTTTCTTCCTTTGAGTGTCTCTGTTCACATCTATAGCCCATTTTTAAAATTGTTTTTAGAGTTCTTTGTATATTCTGGATAGTAATCCTCTGTCAGATGAATAGCTGGTGAAGATTTTTTCCCACTCTGCAGGCTTCTTCTTCACTTGATTCATCATTTCCTTTGCTGTACAGAAGATTTTTAGTTTAATGAGGTCCCACTTGTCAGTTGTTGACCATAATTCGTGAGTAATTGGTGTTTGATTTAGAAAGTCCTTTCCTGCACCTATATCTTGTAGGGTACTGGCTATCTTCTAATAATTTCAGAGTTTCTAGTTTCACATTGAGGTCTTTGATACATTTGGAGTTTACTTTTGTGTAGGGTGGTAGATAAGGGCCTAATTTCATTCTTCTGTAGGTGGAGATCCAGTTTTGCCAGCACCATTTGCTGAAGATGCTGTCTTTCCTCAGTGTGTGTTCTTAGCACCTTTGTCAAATATCAGGTGGCTGAAATTGCTCACACTCATTTTGTTCTTCTATTTTGTTCCATTGATCTACATGCCTGTTTTTGTGCCAATACCATGCTGTTTTTATGACTGTAGCTCTCTAATATAGATTGAGGTCTAGTATGGTACCCCCCCACCCCCAGCATTGCTCTTTGTGCTCAGGATCTGGGGTCTTTTGTGTTTCCATTTGAATTTTAGGATGGGTGTTTCTATCTCTGTGAAGAGTGTCATAGGGATTTTGATTGGGATTGCATTGAATCTGTAAATTGCTTTTAGTAGAGAGGACATTTTCACTTTTTTGATTCTACCAATATATGAGCACGAGGTCCTTCCATTTCCTTGTGTCTTCCTCAGTCTCTTTCTTCAGAGATTTAAAATTTTCATTGTGGAGCTCTTTGATGCCTCTGTTAGGTCTGTCCCTAGGTATTCTTTTTGAGGCTTTTGTGAATGGACGTGTTTCCTTGAATTCTTTCTCTGCTTGTGATTTGTATATAGAAAGGCTACTGATTTTTGTAGATTGGTTTTGTAATCTCCCACTTTGCTGAAAATATTGATAATTTCTAGAAGTTTTCTGATGGATTATATGG
Organism: Rhizomys pruinosus; assembly: GCA_009823505.1. NCBI lineage: Eukaryota > Metazoa > Chordata > Mammalia > Rodentia > Spalacidae > Rhizomys > Rhizomys pruinosus. Next base: position 153,665 of record VZQC01003373.1, read on the forward strand.
GATCTCTTATGTATAATATATCACTAGCAGATGATGATAATTTGATCTCTTCTTTTTCAATTAGTACCCCTTTAATTAACCTTCCTTTGTCTTACTGCTCTAGCTAGAGTTTCAAGCACTGTATTGAAGAGGAGTGGGGACAGTGGACAGCCTGCCTGGTTCCTGACTTTAAGGGGAATGCTTCCAGGTTTTCTCCATTTAGAATGGTGGTGGCTGTAGAGTGTTTGTTCCATATGGTTTTAATTATGTTGAGGTATGTTCCCTCTAGGACTTTTATCATGAGTGCATGTTGGATTTTGTTAAAGGCCTTTGCTACACTTATTGAGATTATCATGTGGTTTTTGTCTTTAAGTCCATTTATATGATTTGTTATGTTTATTGGCTTACATATATTGAACCATCCCTGTATCTCTGCAAGAAAGCCTACTTGATCATGGTAGGATGATCTTTTTGCTGTGTGTGATTTGTATTTTTGTTGAGAATTTTTCCATCTATGTTCATTAGGGATATAGGGCTATAGTTTTTGTTGTTGTTGTTGTATATTTGCCTATTTGATATTAGAGTGATACTGGCATCGTGGAGTTTGGGAGTTCTTCCTCTGTTTCTATCTTTTTGAATAATTTAACTAGTATTAGTTGTAGATCTTCTTTGAAGAGCTGGTAAAGTTCTGCTGTGAATCCATCTGGGCCTGGGCTTATTTAATTGCGAGACTTTGTATTATTGTTTCGATGTTCTTACTTGTTATAGGTCTATTTAAGTTGTTGGTTTCCTTGAATTTAGAAATTTGTCTATTTCTTTTAGCTTTTTTTTTTTTTCTTTTTGAGACAGGGTCTCCCTGTAGTCCCAGCTGTCCTGGAACTCACTCTGTAGACCAGGCTGGCCTTGAACTCATAAAGATCCGCCTGCCTCTGCCTCCTGAGTGCTAGGATTAAAGGCATGCACCACCATGCCTGGCACTCTTTCAGATTTTCAAATTTAGAGTATAGTTTTTTAAAGTATTTCTTTATAATGTTCTGGATCTTTTTACTGTCTGGTGTGGTATTTCTCCTCTCATCTCCCATTTTGCTGGTTTGGTTATGCTCTTTCTTGTGATTAACTAGGCTAAGGTTCTGTCTACCTTAACTTTTTGAAGAACCGGCTCTTAGATTCATTGATTCATTGATTGTACTTGTTGTTTTCTATTTCGTTAATTTCTGTTCTGATTTTTTTTTTTTTTTTGGCTGTTGGGTTTGGGTTTGGTTTGTTCTTGCCTTTCCAGAGTCTTGAGTTGTATCATTAAATCATTTGTGTGTGCCCTTTCTGATTGTTTAATGTAGGCACTTACACCTATAAACTTCCTTCTTAAGACTGCTTTTATAGTGTCCCAGAGGTTTTGTTGTGTTCTGTTATCCTTTTCATTTAGTTCCAGGAATACTTTTATTTCTTTCTTGATTTTTCTTTGACCCAGTCATCATTCAGGAGTATATTGTTTGATCTCCATGAGTTCGTGTAGTTACTAGAGCTGCTTTGCTATTTTTATTTTATTTTTATTTTATTTTTTTTGTATGCTATTGATTTTAAGCTTTATTGCATTGTGGTCTGATGGACTTATTGGATGGAATTATTTCAAAATTTTGTATTTGTTGAGATTTGTTTTGTACACCAGTATGTGGTTTATTTTAGATGAACTTCTGTGGCCTGGTAAGTAGAAAGTGTATTCTTTGGTAAAGTTTGGGTAAAATATTCTGTAGATGTCTGTTAGGTTAATTTGATGTATGATATCATTTGATTCAGATGTCTGCTTAGTCTTTGTGTAATTGACCTGTCTATTGAAGATAGTGGGATATTGAAGTCACATACTATTACTCTATGATTAATTTTAACTTGAAATCTATTTTTATATATTGGATATTAGATATCTAGATATTAGACATTAGAATTGCAATGCCTTCTTGTTTGTTAGTGCCATTTGCTTGGGGAATATTTTTCTTTATCCTTTTACCCTCAAGTTGTGCCTTGTACTTGAAGGTGAGATGAGTTTTTTACAGACAAAAAGAAGATGGATTTTTTTTTCTTAATCCATTCAACTACTCTGTTTCTTTTCACTGGGGAGTTGAGACCTTGATATTTAAAGTTAGTTTTGAAAGATGTGCATTGGTTATTGTCATTTTAATTTCTGTTTGTATTCTTGATCCCATTTTGTGTTTCTGTACTTATACCTTTGTTTCCTTTCTTTCCGTAGCCTCTTAGGTATGGCCACTCCTTTCCTGGGTGCTTTTTATTGCTTTGTGTATTCTCTATACAGCTGGTTTGGTGGACATGAATTCTTTCAGCTTATTAATGTCATGGAAGATTTTTCTTTCTCCTTTGACTCTGATAGACAGTTTTGTTGGGTAAAGTATTTTGAGTTGGCATCTGTGATTATTTAGAATGGGGAATACTTTGATCTAGGCTCTTCTGGCTTTCATAGTTTGCATTGAAAAATCAGCTGTAATTCTGATGAGTTTTCCCTTACATGTAACTTGATGTTTTTCTCATGTAACTTTCTGTCTTTGACCCATATATTTGGTGTTTTTACTGTGATATGCCATGGGGAATTTCTTTTCTGTTCCTATTTGGTGTTGTATGTGCTTCTTATATCTGTATGGGTGTGTCTTTCCTTAATTTGGGGACATTTTCTTCTATAATACTGTTGAAGATCTGGCCCATGCCATTGACCTGAGATTCTTCTCTGTCCTCTAAGCCTATGATGCATAAATTTGGTCTTTTCATTGTATCCCACATTTCCTGAATATTTTATCCCTGTGTTTTAATTTTTTTTTTCATATTGTTTGGATTGTGTGGTTGAATTCTTCAACTTTATCATCCAGTCTTGATATTCTGTTTTCCATTTCATTCATTCTGTCAGTGAGGCTTTTTCCTATAGTTTCAAATTGGCTTATTGAGTTTTTCAATTCCATCTTCAGTTCACCCTGAGTTTTCTTCAATATTTCTATCTCTTTCGTGAATTCATTTTTCAAATCCTAAATCATCTTTGTCGTTTCATTAATCCATATATTTGTATTTTCCTGAGCTTCAGTTCAGTCAGGAGTTTGCCCATGTCTTCGAGTTCTGTGAGTTTTTTGTTTTCGTGTTCTTTAGATTTGTTGAATTCTTTGCTCATGTTTATGATTGTTCTGTTAAATTCTGTGTCCTGGGGTTCTTCTAGGTAGTTCCCATTATAGAATACTCCCCTCTCTCTCAACAATCAAGTCCAGTTTATGCTGTCCTTGTACTCCTGGGTTGGGCCATCTACTGGAGCATGGTTGACCTACCAGAGGCCATACCCTTAAAGAAAAAATACTCTTTCTCTCCTGGAAGCCATAGCTCCTAACTTGGGGAGAGGGCAGCTGTGAAGCCATTACACATGTGCTAGAATATTTGCTGGCTTGTTCTTGTGTAGTCTTATGCAGGTGGCCATAGCTGTTCTGGGTTCATGAGTTCATTCATCCTGTCATGTGCAGAAGACAGTTTTGCTTCCATCCTCCCCAGTCTCTGGCTCTTAAATTTTTTTTCTGTTCCTTCTGTGATGGCTGAGCCTTGGGAGGAGGAGTATGATATAGATGGCCCATTTCTGGATGATGATTCCACTGATACTTATTCCATTCACCTTGACCAGTTGTAAGCTTTGCATTAACTACTGTCCACTGTATAAAGAAACTTTATCGATGAGATCTGCCTGGGCCCTCTGCCCTCATGTTTCTTCTTAGCAGTGTTTGCTATGGATGTGCCCCCTTCATCCTCTTCCAGTTGATCCCCTTCACTTGTCTGAGTCCACTCTGCAAAGGCTTCCTCTTCACATTCGCTAGCTGTTCTTCCCAGCCTCTCAGCTGGCTCCTTTTCCAAATCCAAACTCTTTAAATGATAGAGTTCCTCCAGCCAGTTTTTGGTCCCTCGTTCCTATCTTCACTCTTGTTGTTGGGTTTAACCCATTCCCCAGCCTGGCTTTAAGTACTGTGTGTGCTGATGGACAGACTGAGCACTCTATTGCTGAACTCCAGGTTCAGCCGTCCTTTCCCAAGCTATCTCTTTGGATGTTGTGAATAGAGCTCTTGTTTCTCCCTCAAACCCATTTCTTCTCTAGTCACCCCTACAAAGCACACCACCATCTAACTAATTGCTCAAGCAAAACTATTTAGATGCATTAGTTTCAGTACAGTTCACCAAGTTGTGTCTCCAAAATGTATCCTCAGCTTGCTTTTCCCTCAGGTCTCTAATCTAGTGCCTGGCATATAAGAGGCATTTGGTAGACAATGGTAAGATGAGCCTCAGCACTAGAAAACCAAGGGGAGTGTAAAACAAAGTGAACTCTTTAAAACTGCCGTGAAAGGCAAAGGCCAAAGTTGGGAGGCGGGGCACAGCTCTAAACGTAGCACTTGGGAGCCTGAGGCAGGAGGCTCAGAAGTTCAAGGCCATCCTCCACTGCATAGTAAGTTCAAACCCAACCTGAGTTGCATGAGACCCTGTCTCAACAACCATAGGAACGAAGCATAAGATATGAAAAAATACATGCAGTGCATTATGGTTTTAAAAAATCCAATTATACATGATATTTAGGGATACTTGGGGAAGTTTCACTTTGGTCTGTGTATGTGTAATATTGTATCTGTGGTATTAGAATCCATGAGGAATTGTTTTCAGGAAGTACATTGAGGTTTGGGGTATGTTATGATAGCTGCTTTCATTTCAGTGGCTCAGAAGAAGGGAGCTTGTGTCAGGAAAGATGGAAGAAGAAAACAGGTGCAACAAAACAATTGTCAAATCAGGAGGAGGGTTACGGACCCCAACTGCATTGTCATCTTACTGTGGATTTGACAGAGTGAGAAATGAAAAATTGGGAAAAATAGCAATGAAAAAGAATTTAATGAAAAGAAATTCATAATAAATTTTAAGCTCCTAAGAGCTGAGATCCATCTTGAAACATACTGCTAAATATAACATAGTATAGGTCTACACAATTACAGCATTGTTGTATTCAGCAGGGAGAAAGCATGAGGGAGTGGAAACAAGGCCTTTTTGGGAAAGTTACCTCTTTAAGACAATGGATGTGAAAGTGGATTTCTTCCAGCCACCAGATGGCAGTGCAGACAATGATTCTCTGTTCTTTGGATGACAGGCCAATCCAAAGAACACCACAGTGTTCTTTGCCTCATAAACGGCTCCACTTGAGGGTGCTATTCTCTGCAAAAAACATCTGTAGGGTTTTTAGACCATTTCAGAAGACAGAGTTATATTGCTTCCTATTCTTTACAATACACTCAGATGTTTCTCACTCTGGATTTCGGGAGCCTTTGGGTATGAGAAATAAAGAGCTAACTTCTGTGTGTTCCAAAGACCAGCGACACTTCTTCAGCCCACTAGTGTTTCAAGATTTTTGTCTTTTTATTATGAACAGTCAAATCATAATCTTATTGCACTTAATCTTAAGATTTCCAAAGATCTATAAACATTCTAGGAATTACATTTGAAAGTTGTAACATAGTTCCTTATATTGAGTGGTTGAACTAAAAGACCCATCTTTCAGAGAAGATGCAATAATGTAAATTTTATAGAAAAATTTCCAGCAAATTAAAAGGTTATTCTGTGTTAGGTGGGTGTTCTTTTTTGTAACCCCAGTGCCTGTGGAGCTAGATTGCACTAGTAGAATTAAAAACTATAGAGGTTAATAGAGAGCTTCAAGGTTTTTTTTTTTTTTTTTTTGAGACAGGATCTCCCTATAGCCCCAGCTGGCCTGGAACCCACTATGTAGATCAGGCTGGCCTTGAATTCACAGAGATCCGGCTGCCTCTGCCTCCCGAGCGCTAGGACTAAAGGCGTGTGCCACCACACCAGGCTAGCTTCAAGTTCCTGATGGAGAAGATGGAAGGGAAGCCACAAACAAATGTAGACAAGGTCTTTGGAAGTAGGTAGTAAATTCAAATATAGACAGCGTGCCTTGGGCTGAGGGGACAGGATGAGTGAGGATTGGTACAGGTTGACACCTGTCTTGCCTTGGCTCAGTCAGCATCTTCTTTAGAGGTACTTAAAGGTTTAGCGCAGCATCATTGATGGGAAGTTGTCCTTGTTTTTAGGATGTGCAGGCTGAGGTTTCTAGGGTATGCTATGATAGCTACATTCATTTCAAGTGGCTTAACAGAAATACTAACACTTATTGAATACAGGGAAGACACATGGCTTGTCCTTGTCATCTTCAAATGAGTTAAATACCTTTCCTGTGTTCTGCTTGCTTCTAGTTCCTCTGTTGTTTTACACCACACCATTCATGGTTGTTAATTTGCATGTGTCTCTCTCCAGAGGACAAAGATGGATGATTGGCAGATTGGTACAATTTCCCATGCTGGTCTCATTCAGGCCTGCATGTATTTTCCTCCCTTTGGGATGGGATCTTCCCCTTCTCCCCCTTCCTCCTCCTCTCTTCTCTTCCTCCTCCTCCTCTCTTCTCTTCCTCCTCCTCCTCTCTTCTCTTCCTCCTCCTCCTCCTCCTCCTCCTCCTCCTCCTCCTCCTCTGACTATTATTATTTTGTCTTGTTTCTTAACTACAATGCCATAGACTTGCTGATGTTCTTAACAGTAAAGGCGGGAAAGGAGTGGAGACCCATTGCAGGCCTTCTTCTATTGGACACTGTACTTGCTCTGTTGGGTGTTTTGTGAGCATCTTTTCTCTTCATCTTGGTCTTAAAGCAAACCCAGCATGATCCTTCCTTTTCAGATCTTTTCCCCTGGTGAGTTCCTCTCCTGCGTTCTGTTTGCCTTCACATCCTTGAGAAGGTACGTTCCTTTTCTGATAACAAATGTGAATACTTTGCAAATAATTCTTCTTAATTTTATTAGGTTGGCTACGTCCTCTCAGCAGTGGATTGAGCCTCAGGGACAGAAGGAACTGAGGCCCTGCTGAGGTTCCTTGACCTGCCTCCTCTTGTTTCTCTGCCCTTCCAGCTGCTCCCTGAGTACCTGTGTCCTGTTACCGGATGCACCAACGTAGTTTAGTAATTATCATTCTTATAACTGTTTTACTTCTGCCTAATTACAGCTGGCGAAGAATGTCATCCAGACCCTACCTCTTTTAGAGGGTGAGGGCCTGTGTGTTTTGGTTACTCTTCCTCTTGAGACTGGCCTCTCTTGTCATCTGTTAGCATATAGTCTTGTTCTTCATATCCTGTAAGTAGATCACACATTATAAGCAAACATACGGTCATGGGCTGCTTAACAACGGGTTACTTTCTGTGAAGTGTGAAGGTGATTTTATCATTGCACAATATAATAGAGCATACTAATGCAAACTAAGATGGCTATGATGTCACTAGGCAATATAATATAACCTTAAGGGCCCCTATCATACATGAGGTACATCTTTAACAAATGTCATTAGGTAGCACATGACTGTCTACTTAATAAAAGCCTTGATGAAAGTATTTTTCTTTTTACAAATTTAGAATTAAAACACTATAACCCAGGCTTCAGGAGACAGAGGCAGGCTGATCTCCAAGAGATCAAGGCTAGTTTGGTTCACACAGTGATTTCCAGTCAGGCTGGGATGCAGGAAACCATGTCAAAAAAACAAAAAACAAAAAAACAAAAAACCCTAACAAGAAGAAAACACTATATCCAGATGTTTGTATTTTGATATACTGTGAATTCCTAAAGTCTCATCCATTCTTTAAAAAAATATTTTGTATTGAGCAATTATATATACATACAGTACATACAGTGGTTTCTTATCAAATTTAGCCCCCCATCATGCCTCAGCAGAACTCATCCAGTACATTGTCCAGGTTAAGACCTATTATTTTTATTTTATGTGTATGAGTGTATTGCCTGTATGTATGTAAGTATACAGGTGTCATGCAGTGCCCACAGAGGAGAGAAAAGGGCATTGGATCCCTTGGAACTAGAGTTATAGATGATCGTTAGCCACCATGTGGGTGCTGGGAATCGAACCCAGGTCCTCTGTAAGAGCAGCCAATACTCTTAACTGCTGAGCCATCTCGCCAGTTTCAAATCTTATCCATTCTTAAAAGCTCAATTCGAGTCTTGACATCTATAGTAACCCGTTTTAGCCTTCGCTGCTTTGATTTCCTGTGGTGTATACTCTTCAGTTTGACCAGTAATGTAGACTATTGTATTTGTTGTTTAGTTGCTTTCTGTACTTCACACAATCAGTGAGATGGCAAAATGCTGGTTGGTTATGGCAGTGCCTTCTCAATTCTTTTCAGTGTTCAAATGTTACTTTTTTTTTTTTTTTTTGAGACAGGGTCTCCCTATAGCCCCAGCTGGCCTGGCACTCACTCTGTAGTCCAGGCTGGCCTTGAACTCACAGAGACCCACCTGCCTCTGCCTCCCGAGTGCTAGGATTAAAGGCATGCACCATAGCTTCCATGTGGGTACTGGGAATTGAACCTGGGTCCTCTGCAAGAGCAGTCCGTGCTCTTAACCACTGAGCCATCTCTCCAGCCCCCCAAATGTTACTTTTTAAAGGAAATGTTTGAAGCAAAATATCTTTAAACAGTTTATTTTTTGCTAATGGAATTTTTCTTGTCTTTGAAGTAATTTAAAAATAATTCAGCAAAAAAAGAGGCGATAAGGCCCTGCTGTTGAAGACCTGATGTAAGCATGGGAAAGATGCATGGAGACCGCACTTGCAAGTGTACAGTTGTTCTCTGGAATACCAGAGAGTGTTACCAAAGGCCACTAAACCAATAAAGCAAATATAGGTCTCCTTGAGTCAAGAAAGACTCCTCTGTCAGCACCAGCTACACCTCACCTGCCTGGAAATACTGTGCAGCAGTGGCAGCCATATGTCTGTATATCCCAAATCTAATTGGCTATTAGCTCTCTCCTTGGAGGAATAAACCACGGCTGATGCCACAAGCTTACATCCTCTAGTGGTTAGGAGATGTTATAAGCCACAGTAAGACCCTGTCATATTTTTCAAAAAAAACAATTCATGGATTAACATACCATCCAAACGTCTGTTTTTTATTTTTTTTATTTTTTTTATTTTTGTATGTGTATGAATGTACTGTCTGCATGCAGGTCTGTGCACCCGTGTCGTGCAATGCCGCGGACGTCAGAAGAGGGTCTCAGATTCCTCTGGAACTGGAGTTCTCCTGGAATTGGAGTTACAGACGGTTCTTAGCCGCCATGTGGGTGCTGGGGATCGAACCCGGGTCCTCTGCAAGAGCGTCGGTGCTCTTAACCGCTAGGCTATCTCTCCAGCCCCCCAAACGTCTGTGTTTATACCAAAGTAACCTACCATAACAATTAGTACTGTTTAAATACCTATATATCTAATTGCTTGTGCTTCATTAGTAGGATTGAAAGGTTATTCCTGGACAAACTGTCAGCCCATGAAAGGAAACAGCCAGAATTGACCAGAGTCCAAGACAACAGCTCCAGAGAAAGTAGAGTGTTTTGCTTCTCATCCACCTGTACCACTTTTCTTTTTTTTTTAATTTTTAAAAAATTTTTATTTATTTTTGTATGTGTATGAATGTACTATCTGCATGCAGGTCTGTGCACCCGTGTCGTGCAATGCCGCGGACGTCAGAAGAGGGTCTCAGATTCCTCTGGAACTGGAGTTCTCCTGGAATTGGAGTTACAGATGGTTCTTAGCTGCCATGTGGGTGCTGGGGATTGAACCTGGGTCCTCTGCAAGAGCAGTCGGTGCTTTTAACTGCTAGGCTATCTGTCTGTGCCCTTTTTCTAAGGGCCCTGTGCCCCTTTTCTAAGCCTAGGGAACAATCTGCGGAAGAGGGGGCATGATAGAATGTAAGGGCTGCGATTGGGGTGAATGACGAAACTACAACAATATAGTCTGGACACTCATCTGATCAACTTGATTGAACATACGAGCCCCCCCCAGCTGGATGGTGGGACCCATGGGCTGTGTGGGTTTGGGCACAACTGCTTGCAAATTGGTTTTACATGAAGGATGCTTGTACTCATAAATTATTACTTATTGTTAAAAAATGAAAAATAATAAAGAAGTAATTTAAAAAATAATAAAATAAAATGTAAAAAAAAATAACTCAAGGGCTAGGGAGATAACTTGGTGCTAGAGTATATGCTTAGCATGTCTAAAGCTCTGGATTTGATTCTTGTACCACCAAAAAATAAAATAAGCCATTCAATTTTGCTTACAAACTTTCATGTTTAAATACACACTTATTATTTTGCACATTTTTGTTATTCATATCATTCTTAGTGTTAAAGACAACTAATATTTCTGTATTCAGGTGTGTAATACTCCAAGGAAATGTTTCAGAAAGAATATTATTTCCTATAGCTTATCTATAAAAGGCCATTTGGGAAAGTACAACCATTTTAATTTAGAGGACTTTGGAGCAGGGTTTTATAGTTGCTATATTAAAGTCATTTTGACTCAGTTATACCACTCCTGGGTATATACCCAAAGGATCCATCCTATTGCAGAGATATATACACAACCATGTTTATTGCAGCTCTTTTCACAATAGCAAAGAGCTAGAAACAATTCAAGAGTCCCTCAACTGATGAATGGATAATGAAAATGTGGTACATTTACACAATGGGGCGGTAAAGAAGGACAGCATCATGAATTTTTTCATGTAAATGCATGGAGTTAGAAGCTGTTATGCTAAGGGAAGTAACACAGTCCCAGACAAACAAACAACCTATGGTGTCCCTCATCTGTGGATCCTAGCGCCAAATCCTTATATGTGCTATATATGTGTTAGAAACAACATTATTTGTCTGTCACCAGAGGAAGACTTCTGTTCTAAGGCTTCTGGTCTACATGGAAATCAGGACCACATGTCTCTTAAGTCTAATAACTCTAGAGAGGTTGCTGGTTCCCCTGAGGTCTCCACTCCATGGATCACTTTGAAGAGCTATCTCTAATCCCTTCTGTGACACTCAGTGGGACCCATATGGAGAAAATGTGAAGAAAGTGTGGACTGCACATTTCCACAACATCTCATCCTAGGGTTTTCTACACATCTACTAGGGCACACTGGAGTCCACCAGCATCCCATGAGGGTCTGGTGGTGACACCCCAAGGAAGCCAGTTCTCATGGCTCATCTCTCCCCCAGCTGTCATTTATTCCTGCTTGGGGGTCTGGGCAGTTGCCTGTTGTGTGGATTCAGAGGGATTTGAGAGGACATGCACATCAGCAGCTTGGCCACTTTCCTCTAGTGTAAGGCTGGAAGCCACGCTGTCTAGCTCTCTGCACCCCACCTGGAATCTAAAATCTTACATCCACTTTGGAGTAAATTTATGAAAGGTACAGAGTAATTGGAGCTTGCATTTCCAAACCGTGAAATTCCACAAGGCCCAGATTTAAACAGAAGTTATCAAAACAAACAAGGTTAACTTGAGTCACTTCGATCATTCATTCTTAACAATCGTTTGTAATTTGTTTTAAATTTTAAAATAGCACAATAGAGGTATATGTGTAATTTTGAATGAGGTATGTTTGCTCATATGTAAGTAGTTTAACTGAAATATTTAAAAAAATAAAAGAATTCTTTTTATATAGGGAGACCCTTTCTCAAAAACACCAAAAAAAATTCCGTTTATTAAAAAATTATCAAACTTTCATCTTACACGACTTTAATGTAATAATAAATAATATTCCATGGAAAATCCCAATAAAATCTGGGATATTTTTAAGCACTAAAAAAAGTCATTTTCATACTTGTGTGGCAACATTTTCAAAGGTTTATGTGCCAGATTATAATATTTTAGTAGCTATAATGGTCTAAGCTTCCTAATTACATGTTGAACCTTTTTAATTCTTATCAGAGCTGTTTCTTCCTGGCAGAGCTTAAACATCAGTTAGGTTAGTCTCTAATTTTATAATATGATTAAATTCATCTGACCTGGTTACTGGGCTTATTTAAGACATCAGACTGATAGTTATCACAAATCCATTAAAATATTTTAATTTAAAAATTGACCTTTTAGAATTACTCTCTTTAATCTTCTAGTTTATGCTTAATAGAGCTACTCTTTAAAAAGGAGCTTGACTTTTTAAATGTATTTCCAAAATCTAAAGTAGTTATAAAATGCTTACCAGGGAAAATGCCTTTAAAAACTGATGTTTTCTTTTCTTTATAGAGATACTTTCTAGTTGGAAGCAATCATGCAGAAACGAAATACCGGGTCTTGAAAATTGATAGAACAGAACCAAAAGATTTGGTCATAATTGATGATCGAGTGAGTATCAGACCTCTGTGCAAACAGAAACTTTAATGTGTTCTTCACAGGCTATGAAATATCCTTACAGCTCCCAGTACTAAATTATTTTTTATCATGCATTCAAGAGTTGCAGTTAGTGTTCCTGATTGGCTAGAATTTAGATCTCTAATCTGGTTTCTAGAAATTACTGATGTTGAGAGGTTAGCCAGAATTATACTTTGTCTTTCAATTTGATTTGTTTCTCAAGCATACACTCTTCCAATATGATGTATTTTCTTAAGTACTTGGCATTTTAAGGATTTAGTGAAACTTAATATTTCATATACCTAAGAGCTTGTGTATTACTGTGCTTTAATATGAAGCTTCTTGGAGCCAGGGAGGACATCTATACTACAGACTTTTTATTAGGCTGATGAAAATCACATCTGAGCCCTCTTCTGATGGTTTGTTATACATTAAAGAAATGACAGACAATTATTATCCAGACCCTGATTTATCTAGTACAGAGACTTAATTCAAGTGGTACAGAAACACTAGGCCATTAGTAAAAAATAAAATATAATAATAGTGGTATTGCATACCTAATTTTAACTTTTTCAAATAAAGAACTTGGCCTTTGTATTGAAGCTTTGGTTTGAATATTTCTGAATCCATAAAGATTTTTTTCAAGTACATTAGTGATTATAGTTTTAAATCATTTTTATTGTTCTTTGTAGAACTATTTCTGTGTTGTAACAATTTTGGGTAAATTCATTTTCATGACTTATGATTTCCTGCAGTCCTCCTAGGAGCTGATCCCCCTGGATCTGCCTGGAAGCTCTTACTACTATAACAATATGGCTCTTGGCTTTACTTGGGAGTGGAAATGATTGATCAGGGATGCCTTTGAGACACTAACAGTTATGGGACTTCTCACAAAAGTGCACATGTAGCCGGGCGCGGTGGCACACGCCTTTAGACCCAACACTTAGGAGGCAGAGGCAGGTGGATCTCTATGAGTTCAAGGCCAGCCTGGTCTACAGAGTTCCAGGCCAGCTAGGGCTACAGGGAGACCCTGTCTCAAAAAGACCAAAAAAAAAAAAAAAAAGCCCATCTATCCAAGGTTTTGCATATCATTTCAAGGGATTCACAGACTTATTGAAATATGTGGATCCCTTCAGTCTTTAAGTCAGTTCTAAGTTTGGAGTACAAGAGTCTCACATAATTTTTCAGCATAGCCATGTGATCTGGTCACCAACCTTAATTTTTAATATTAATGAACTTGTTAGCATTCTATAATTATAGCTTAGTCATACATTACAAAACTAATGAGTCTTGCGGGCAACTTTCAGTTTTCAAAAGCAAATAATAAATAATGTGAAGAGTGAGCATAACCTTCCAGATGACATGTCCTTATTTTCCAGCATGTGTACACACAACAAGAAGTGCGGGAGCTTCTTGGCCGCCTGGATTTAGGAAACAGAACAAAGATGGGCCAGAAAGGATCTTCTGGGTTATTTCGAGCAGTCTCAGCTTTTGGTGTTGTTGGTAAGAAGTGTGCCTACCTCACTGTTTGTTTGCTTGTTTTCATATATAAACTTCTTAAAGAGAGGCTGCAAGCCTGTATAGTTATATCCCCCATGGCTTTGGTTGATTTAAATTTCATTATCCAATCAGGTATAAGACAACATTTGCACGGTATTTGATCGTTTGCTCAGCATTGCTCAGTTTATACAGGATACTAACGGAGAAATGTTTTATGGCCTTTGAGGAACCTGTTCTCTGTGACGTGTGGAATGAAAAGTAAAAATTAGTTTGAGCTATACATGTCTACTCTGCCACATACCAGCTGGAATGACACGTGTAGTAAAACTAGCTTTATAGTTAACAGGGATTTCTAAGGGCAGGGGATAGAAAGTGTCATGGCCCCTGCTTTGGATGATAACTGCCTTCTTACTGAGAAATTTTCTTCAAAATCACAGACCAGCTGAAGCTTTGCTATTTGAAATGGTATCAGGGAGCATCCCACTCTTACCTACACAGTCCAAGTCACTGTGACAGAAACACAGCTTCAATTTACAAGTTCTGCAGAACTTCAGATAAGGCGTTCCACAGCACTGCTAGCTTTGTAGTTTTCAAGGAAACCAGGCTCTTAGTCTTCAAACACCTAATACTGATCTGTGCTGGCCTGAGCCTGTTTACCATTTTCTCATGCTCTGCAGTTCCTCTATTGTGATCATTAAACGTACCTGTACTGTTCAATGTCAAATTAGTTCTTTTTCTTATGGCTGTGACAAAATACCTGACAGAAGTTTACTTTGCCTCACACTTTAAGGGCACAGCCCATGGTGGGCAGAGAAGGCGTGTTGTATGAGGCAGCTGGCCACATTGCATGCACAGTCAGGAAGCAGGGAGAGACAAATGCTGCTTCTCAGATTGCTTTCTCCTAAGTTTTCCTTCTTGTTCAGTCCTGGATCCTTGCCCATGGGTGGTGCTGCCTGCTTTCAGAGTGGGTTTTCCCATCTCTGTTAAATCTCTGTGGAAATGCCCTCACAGACATGCCTGGAGGTTTGTTTCCTAGGTAGTTCTAAATCTTGTTGTATTGAATAAGGATTAACCATCACAGATGGATTTGTGCCTGATTGGGCTAAGGTGTAGGGCAGGAATCAAATGTATACAAAGCAATTTCAGTACCTTAATTAAGAGCTAATATTGGGGCTGTAGAGATGGCCTAGTGGTTAAGAGCACCGACTGCTCTTGCAGAGGACCCGGGTTCAATCCCCAGCACCCACATGGCGGCTGAGAACCATTTGTAACTCCAATTCCAGGAGAACTCCAGTTCCAGGGGAATCCGAGACCCTCTTCTGACCTCTGTGGCATTGCACAACACGGGTGCACAAACCTACATGCAGACAGTACATTCATACACATAAAAAAAAAAAAAAAGAGCTAATAATACTGAAAGCTAAGTTGGGTTGGAGATTGCATTACTTGGACCTGGAATGAGCAGGAAAGATTTCGGGGTATAGTTGGGACTTGAATTGGATCCTGAGAATGGAGTGGATGGGTACGAAGAAGAAAGGGACTCTGTTGGGTGGTGACAGCAGGGCCTCCGGCAAAGAGATAGAAAGGTGCCTAAGGAAGGTTGGGGAGCAGTCGTCATGGTGATTAACACAAAGCAGAGGCAAATGATTGAGTTGCATTCCAGCAGCTGCCCTTGGATAGTCTGCATTACATTGAGTCATTTGTCATCACATTAAAAGGCATCTAGACTGCTATAATATGGTCTTTAGGTAATTTTTGGGTTTTGGTAATTTTTCATTGTTCTTGATACGTCTACTTTTTTAAAAATAATCTTTATTTTTTTAATTTTATTTATTATTTTTTGTGTGTATGAATGTACTGTCTGCATGTAGGTTGGTGCATCCATGTCACGCAATGCCCCAGAGGTCAAAAGAGAGCGTCACATTCCCCTGGAACTGGAGTTAAAGATGGTTCTTAGCCTCCATGTGGGTGCTGGGAATTGAACCCAGATCCTCTGCAAGAGCAGTCAGTGCTCTTAACCGCTGAGGCCATCTCTCCAGCCCCGCTCCAAAGTTTCTAAATCCTTATTCTCAATTTGTTTACTTGTCTTTTCTTGGTACTGAAAACATATGGACAGCTAGTCCCCAGCTGCTTTTTTGTTTGTTTGTTTGTTTTTTGTTCTTGTTGTTTTTGAGACAGAGTCTCCTTAGAGCCCCAGCTATCCTGGAACTCACTCTGTAGACCAGGCTGGCCTGGAACTCACAGAGATCCACCTGTCTCTGCCTCCGAGTGCTAGGATTAAAGTTGTATACCATCATGCCCTGCTTAAGGAGGGTTCTTAGCTGCCATGTGGGTGGTGGGAATCGAACCCAAGTCCTCTCTCAGAGCAGTCTGTGCTCTTAACTGCTGAGCCATCTCTAGCCCCATCCCCAGCTGCCTTTTACTGACCTACAGGGTTTTCTCTGCTATCAACACAGGTTGATTCAGGCCTGTAGACATCTTGTTCATTTCTGACCAGCTTCATTGTTATTTCCTGCCCAGCAGGAAGTGTGAGAAACCACTGCCTGGGATTGTGAGCATCATCACAAAGTTGTTTCATCTGGTCTTACAGCATATAGGGCCATCATAGACTTTTCTGATACATGGTCCTTATGTATGTGTCCTTTTCTTGCCTACATCACTTGTAAGAGAATACTCTTGGTATGTTGAAAGGCAGTAGAATAATAAGTGATTGGCTAAACTGTTAAAAGATTTAACACCATTAAAGATTTGAGGGAGATTTAAGGTCACATTGAAACTGACAGTCAAGTGTAAGCCTCAGAGTAGTTCACCAGCAGCATGATTAATTTTGGAGGTGCCACTTTGAGTCTCAAGAGGTGGGTTGTTGGAAAGTTCTAGGTTCCTTGTTGGGGGTCTTTGTACTTCTCTGCTGTAGTGCTGTTCTTTTTTTTTTTGTGGTATTTTCGAGACAGGGTCTCCCTGTAGCCCCAGCTGTCCTGGAACTCGCTCTGTAGACCAGGCTGGCCTTGAACTCACAAAGATCAGCCTGCCTCTGCCTCCCGAGTGTTAGGATTAAAGGTGTGCGCCACCACGCCCGGCTGTAGTGCTGTTCTTTCAGAAGGTAAGAACAATATTGACTGTGGGGCTGGAGAGGTGGCTCAGTGGTTAAGAGCACTGGTTGCTCTTGCAGAAGTCTCAGGTTTGAATCCTAGCACCCACACAGTGGCTAACAACCATCCATAACTCCATTTCCAAGGGATCCAATACCCTCTTCTGACCTCCACGGGCATGACACAATATAGGTGCACTTACATACATGCAGGCAATACACTCATACACATAAAGTCAAAATAATAAAAAAATTAAAAAATAAAGAAAAAAACAAATAGTAGCTGGATGGCAGAGTCACCCTCAGGCAGAACATTGCATTGTTTCTGGTTCGTGGGTGGTGGGGTTCTGTTTAGCCCCCAGTGCCACACATTCCATTTGTGTGTGCTCTGCCCAGGGTCCCTCCCCAGTGACATAGTCTACTTTATATAGAGAGGGCTATTGTGGAGGTTTGAATGAGAATGTCCCCCATAGACTTTAAGTATTCAGACACCCTCTAAGACCTCCCAGAACAGTGCCACCAGTTGGGGCGGGCTTAGAGAGTTTAACAAGCCTTGCTAGTTTCCAGAGGCTCTCTCTTGACTTCTTGTGCTTATTGTGAGATGTGACCCTCGGCTTGCTGTTCCAGCCCCAGCCACCATGCTTCCTGCCACAATGGACTCTGATTCCCTGGAACCGTCAATCGTAAGCTCAAATAAACTCTTCCTTTTATAAGTTCCCTTGGCCATGGTGGTTTTATCACAGCAACAGAAAAGTGACTAATACAGCTATTATCTTGTCTCATAGAAAGTACTTTCTAAAATTGGTGTAGGGTCAGGAATACAGAGAATGAAGATGAAAACAACTTTTTTTTTTTTTTTTTTTTTTTCTTTTTGAGACAGGGTCTCCCTGTAGCCAGCTGTCCTGGAACTCGCTCTGTAGACCAGACTGGCCTTGAATTCACAAAGATCCACCTGCCTCTGCCTCATGAGTGCTAGGATTAAAGGCATGCGCCACCACGCCTGGCAAAAAACAACTTTAATAGTTTCTCAAGAGTCCTGAATATAGAGTGATACTTGGTCAATGACCATGCCAAACAAAAGCCTTTAATTGTTAGCTATATTTGACAGGGATCTTTTTAAAAAGAGGGGCATTTGTAATTGGTGGTAAAAAGAAAGAGGGATATAATCTCTCTCATAATATGCTAAAGCCATTTATGCTGGAAGAAAACTCCCTTGTGTAAAGTATATTGATTTTTCCTTCATACAAAAATGAGGTGAATGTAGATTCATATAAATAGGTCAGATAAAAAAAAACAAAATTAAAATTCAGTTAGAATGCTGGTTGAGAGAAGTGGTTACAGGGAATATTAAAATTAAGCATATTGCAAGAATAAATAGAAAACTTATTTGGAAATCAATATCTGTTCTCCTCTCCTCCCCGTCCCTTTCCCATTTCCTCTCCCTCTCCCTTTCCCTGTATTTTGAGACAGATTCTCTCTCTACTCCTGACTGGCCTTGAACTCACTATGTAGCCCAGGCTGGCATTGGACTGGAGTTATAGGAATGAGCCACTGTGTCTGGTAGAAATATCTATGTGGTGGTTTGAATAAGAATGTCCCCCATAGGCTTTAAATATTCAGATTTTTTTCCCCAGTTGGTGGCACTGTTCTGCAAGGTCTTAGAAGGTGTGGCCATGCTGGAGGAAGTATGTCATTGGGGGTGGGCTTAGTGAACTTAACAAGCCTTGCAGTCTCCAGTCTCTCTCTCTTGACTTCCTGTACTCAATGTGAGATGTGAACTTTGGCTTTCTGCTCCAGCCCCAGCCTCCATGCCTCCCATCACAGTGGAATCTAATTCCCTGGAACTATCAATTGTAAGCTCAAATAAACTCTTCCTTTTATAAGTTCCCTTGGTCATGGTGGTTTATCACAGCAACAGAAAATTGACTAATACAATCTATTTCTTAAATCCTAATTGATTCTCTTTTGAGTTTTTGTGTACTACTAACAATCTTAAAGTTTTTATTGAATTTTTGTGATTTTTGTACAATACATATTGATCCTCTATCTGTACCCTCCCCATAAACTCCCCACCAGATTTCATGCATTCTGTCATATATATTAAGGTCTATCAAGCCAAGTCTGTGTCCTGAAATGTCCCGTGGTGTGAAACCATCCCCTGGAGCCTGGTCAACCTATCTAGCATCACTCCTTTAAAGAAGACTAACTCTCCCTCTCCTGGTAGTTATCAGTTGTCAATAGCTTCTTAGCTAAAGTTGGGGATTTTCACTAATTTCCACATTTCTGTGCTGGGTTTTTGACTGGGTTGAGCTTGGATGGGTCTTGTGCATGCTGTCACCATTGTTGTACATTCATATGAGCAACTCACTAGCTGTCTGGAAAACTGTCTTCTTGTGGTCATTCACCATCTTATAGTCTTTCCACTTGTACAATGGTCCCCGAGCCCTGGGTGGCAGAGGTTTGATATAGGTGTCCTAATTAGGGACACACACTTTTCAGTCTCTCAGTCTCTGGACTTTGACCAGTTATGGCTATCTAGGTTAATCACTCTCTGTTGCCTGAGGAAGCTTCACTGGTGAGAGTGCATTAATATTCTTTCTGCCCCCTGTGTTTATGTCTTGCTGTGTTCCCTGAACCTTAGCTGTAGAGGTTGTGGTGTAGGTGTGTCACTTAGAGTTGGGCTTCTCACTGACACTCATTCTCTGTTTGATCAGTTGTGGAACTGTATAATAGTCTCTGTCTCTTGCAAAAAGAACCTTTTAAAATGAGGGGTGAGAGGTATGCTTACCTGAAAATATAAGGATACATATTTAGAATACAGTAAAAAATTATGTTGGTTTAGGGATGTGAGCAAAGTAGGTTTTTCTCTGCAATCTCTGACCTCTCCAGCCATGTGTATTTGGCTATGTTTACAGTATGACACGAGTTCCCTCCCATTGAGCAGGTCTTAAGTCCAATTAGACAGTTGTTGATTGCCCCCCACAGAAAAAGTGCTACTTCTGCACCAATAGAGATAGTTTGCGGGACCAGTCATTGCTGTGTTTATTACGCTTTACAGCTGGGCATTGTCATTGGTTGGCTTTCTCCCTTGGCAGCTTGTATTGCATCTTCCGATACCATGAGACTTAGTCTTGGGGAGGAGGCTTTGGGTCAGTTCAAGCTTGATCACTCCAAGTCCTGTGCCTGAAGTATGTCCTGACTTCAGCAATAGGGTCTTACCTTCAAGTTCTGGGAGGTAATCAAGGGCTTCACCAATAGCCTGTTATTTTAGGAGTCTCGTGAACTGCTCTGACCAAGAAATGGAAGGGATGTTTCCCCTATTTAGCACTGTTTTTGCTTGTTTAGCCTTCATATATACACGTATATAATGTGTCTTTTTTGGTAGGTTTTGAACCAATACATTTCCTTCTGGTTTTTCAAAGCACCTGTTATGGTTTCTCTTCAATTTCTGTGACAAAACACTCTGACTAATACCAACTTGGGGAGAAAAGAGTTTATTTGTCTTACATCTCCCAGGTCACAGTTCATCACTTAGGGAGGCCAACGTAGGAACTTAGGGCAGGATCCTGGAGGCAGGAGGAACTGCTTACTGGCTTGCTCCTTTTGCCCATGCTCAGCCTGATTTCTTGTACAATATAGGTCCACCTGCCCAGGGGTAGCACTGCCCACAGTGGATTGGGCCCTCCCATGTCACTCAGCAATCAAGAAAATACCCCACAGACATGGCCACAGGCCAGTCCAATGGAGGCAATTCCACAGTTGAAGCTCCCTCAACCCAGGTGTGTCAAGTTGACACTAAAGCTATCCAGCACACCACCTAAGCATTATTTGTCTCTCTTCTCATTCCCCTTGTGTAATCTTCCATCCTCTCCTGTTAAAGTATACCTCCATTTTCCCCATTACCCACTTGATTAACACCTTAACACCTGTCTCTTATGCCTTCTGAGCTCCTTCTTCCCTTTTACCCCCATTGTTCCTGTCTATTTTCTTGACTCCATCAGGACATATACTCACATCTAAGAATTTGAAGCTAAGATCCATAAATGAGAGAGAATATATGTATCTTGTTTTTCTGAGTTTGTGTTACTTAGTATAACAGATTCTAGTTCTATACATTTATCTACAAATTTCATGATTTTGTTTTCTTTACTGCTGAGAACTCCAATGTGTAAAAATATACCACATTTCTTTATCCATTTGTTGGTTGAGGGACATTTACGTTGTTTCCATTTCTCAGCTATTGTGAAAAGAGCAGAAACAAACATGACTGAGCAAATATTTCTGTAGTAGGATGTGCCCTTTGGATGTGTGCCAGGGAGTGGTGTAACTGGATTATATGATAGATTTAGTTTTAGCTTTTTAACAGTTTTCCACACTGATTCCCACAGTGGTTGTACCAGTTTGCAATCCCACCAACAGTGAATGAGGGTAACACTTTTATAGGTTTTTGTGTGTGTGTGTGTGGGGGTGTTATTGGATGTGCGTGCATGTACATGTTTGTAGAGGCCAGAGGCTAACATTGGGTATCTACCTTATGTTTTAGAGAGTCTCTCACTGCATCTGGAGCTCACGCATTCAACTAGACTGGCCTGCGATTCTCCAGGATCCTCCTCTCTCAGCCTCCTCAGCTCTGCAATTGTAGGCATGTGCCATTACACCTAGTTAAAAAAATATTGAGTTTTCTGCATATAATAGATTTTAATCAAATTAGACCCTTCTTCCCCATCCATGCCCCCCCAACCAGATTTCATGTATTCTGTCATATATGTTAAGTCCTATCCAGTCAAACATTTGTACCCAAATTTCCTTTGGTTCGAGTTCATCCACTGGAGTCTAGTCAGACCATCTAGAGTCTCTCTCTGAAAGAAGATCTACTCTCCCTCACCCAGCAGTAATCAATTACCAGTAGTTCTTCCGCTAGTGATGGGGCCTGCTGCCCATTTCTCTGGTCTGTGATGGGTCTTGTGCATACTGTCACCCTTGTTGCAAGTTCATATGAGCAAGTTCCCAGTGGCCTGAAAGCCTGTTTTCTTCTGTTCATGAATTCACCCAGGGTGGTACAGGGATCTGAAGTAAGTTCTTCATGTTTGTGTGGCAAGCATTTTATCAGCTGAACCATATTCTTATGTTTTATTGCTTTGGGCTTGCTCTTAATGTTACTGTCATCAACTTTCCCCCCTCATTCCCAATCCTGTGTCTTTTGGCTTTATTAAGGGAATTTTTGGGTATTTTGTAAGTGAGGAAGGATCTTAAATGAACATTTTTTAAAGTACTTTGTTCATCTCTATAAGGTTGAAAAAAATTGCTTTAGTAGCATGCCCTAGTTTGCTTATCTTATCACTGTGATAAAACTATGGATCAGATCGGGCGTGGGGCGTGGTAGCAGACACCTTTAATCCCAGCACTAAGGAGGCAGAGGCAGGCAGATGTCTGTGAGTTGAAGGCCTGCCTTATCTATATAGACAGGGTCTCCCTTTAGCCCCAACTTGCTTGGAGCTCGCTATGTAGACCAGGCTGGCCTTGAACTCACAGAAATTCGAGTGCCTCTGCCTCCCGAGTGCTGGGATTAAAGGCGTGCACCACCAGAGCCAATTTTTTACTGAAGTTTTGTGCATTTCATACAACATTTCTTTTTTTTAATTTTATTTATTATTTTATATGTATGAGTGTACTGTCTGCATGTAGGTTGGTGCACCCATGTAGTGCAATGCCGCGGAGGTCAAAAGAGGGTGTCAGATTCCCTGGAAGTGGAGTTAAAGACAGTTCTTAGCTGCCATGTGGGTGCTGGGAATCGAACCTGGGTCCTCTGCAAGAGCAGTCAGTGCCCTTAACCGCTGAGCCATCTCTCCAGCCCATACAACATTTCTTAATCTAATCTAATCTATCTTTCTTTCTTTTTTTTGAGACAGGGTCTCCCTATAGCTCCAGCTGGCCTGGAACTCACTTTAGACCAAGCTGGCCTTGAACTCACAGAGATATGCCTGCCTCTGCCCCTGCCTCTGCCTCTGCTAAGATTAAAGGCATGCGCCACCATTCCTGGTTTAAAGATGGTTCTTAGCCTCCATGTGGGTGTTGGAAATCAAACCCGAGTCCTCTGCAAGAGCAGTCAGTGCTTTTAACCACTGAGCCATTTCTCCAGCCCCAATACTGCTTTCTTTTTTTAATTTATTTTATTTTATTTTTTATTTTTATTTATTTCTGTATGTGTATGAATGTACTGCCTGCATGCAAGTTTGTGCACCCGTGTCGTGCAATGCCACGGAGGTCAGAAGAGGGTCTCTGATTTCCCTGGAACTGGAGTTCTCCTGGAACTGGATCTTCAGAAACTGGAGTTACAGATGCTTCTTAGCCTCCATGTGGGTGCTGGGGATTGAACCCGGGTCCTCTGCAAGAGCAGTTGATGCTCTTAACCACTAGGCTACCCCTCCAGCCCCTAGGTTTTGTTTTTGAAACTAGTTTGTCATGACATTGTGTCTAATCACAGTATTTATTTTATGGGACTGTTTAAATAAATAAATTCATGCTTAATGTTAAGGGAGCAATTGTTAAAAGATTGATAATAATTTACTTGGTATCAGCTGGACGTGGTGGTGCACGCCTTTAATCCCAGCACTTGGGAGGCAGAGGCAGGCAGATGTCTGTGAGTTCAAGGCCAGCCTGGTCTACAGAATGAGTTCCAGGCCAGCTGGGACTAAAGAGAGACCCTGTCTCAAAAAGACAAAATAATAATAATAACAATAATAATAATAATTTACTTGCCATCGAATTGACTTATAAGTAAGTTGTCATGTAAGCTAAAATTGTTAAATTATAATAAGGTTCCTGATCCTTAAGAATATGTTAATTTTGCTGGGCGTGGTGGTGCACGCCTTTAATCCTAGCACTTGGGAGGCAGAGGCAGGCGGATCTTTGTGAGTTCAAGGCCAGCCTGGTCTACAGAGTGAGTTCTAGGACAGCTGGGGCTACAGGGACACCCTGTCTCGAAAAGACAAAAAAAAAAAAAATGAATATGTTAATTTTAAGGAATGATTACTTCTGATGCAGGGTGAATTTTATTTTTCTGTTTAGATGTGTTTTTTATTTTATTTATTTATTTATTTAGTTAGTTAGTTAGTTAGTTATTTTTGTCTTTTCGAGACAGGGTCTCCCTGTAGCCCCAGCTGTCCTGGAACTCACTCTGTAGACCAGGCTGGCCTTGAACTCACAAAGATCCACCTGCCTCTGCCTCCCAAGTGCTAGGATTAAAGGCATGGGTGCCACCATGCCCCACTAATTTTATTTACTTTGCATGTGTATGAATGTATTGTTTGCATGTAGGTTTGTGCACCGGTGTTGTGCAATGCAGAGGAGGTCAGAAGAGGGAGTTGTATTCCCCTAAAACTGAAGTTAAAGACGGTTCTCAGCCGCCATGTGGGTGCTGGGGATCGAACCCGGGTTCTTTGCAAGAGCAGTCGGCGCTCTTAACCACTAGGTCATCTCTCTAGCCCCTAGATGTGTTTTATGTGTGGGGACTTTGCCAAGCCTATGTAAAACACCTCTAAACATTTGAAGAGAATTGGTCATTTAAAACCTGCTCCAAGGCTTACAAGGACATCTCAATGTTTATACTTTATAATAGTATATTTGAGATAAATTTTCCATCTATACACATGGAAATAAATTAAATATGTACTAAATCTTCACAACTAATGGTAAATCTTTTTACAAATGCTATGACTCATGGTATTAAGAAAAGAAATAATGTTTAAAGGTTAGTAAAAGGATAAGATTCCTGTATAAACTTAAGACATGAGCCGGGAGTGGTGGCTCATGCCTTTTATCCCAGCACTCAGGAGGCAAAGGTAGGTGGATCTCTGCGTGAGTTCAAGGCCAGCCTGGTCTAGATAGTGAGTTCCAGGCCAGCTGGGACTAAAAGGGGACCCTATCTCAAAAAGACAAAAATAAATAAATAAATAAATAAATAAATAAATAAATAAATACAAGATATACAGATAGAGAGTTGTTAATTTTCAGTCCTCTTGTGGCTTGTACTGAACTCCCAGTTACAAATTTGGATTCAATAAACACAGATGAGTATTGATTCACCTATGGTTACTGAAAGATGTCCTTTATGTTTCTCTGAATTATGCAAGTGTTATTTTTGCCCATAACAAGATAATTTAGAAACAAGAGAAGCTAGGTTTTACCTCCTTGAACCAGCAGTATGCAGTCCAGGAGATAGTTTGGATGGGCTTGGTAAACATTATCAGCTTATTGCCTGTCTATACCTATGTGATACAATTCCTAAATTCTGTAAATCAGTAAATCAAGACATGGGGGTCTGGGAAAGAAAAGAGCCTGCTTCTGTTTATAGTAAATAGTCTACATTTTTTTTCAAAACCAATTTTTTTT
>VZQC01003373.1:179174-197726 GCA_009823505.1 Rhizomys pruinosus
TCCCTCTCCATGAGAAATATTTATATCTGGGTTGTTGGTACTAGCATCCACATATGAGGGACACCATTTGTCGTTTGTTTTTCTGGGACTGTGTTACTTCACTTAACATAATGTCTTCCAGCTCCATCCATTTACCTGCAAATTTCATGATGTTGTCCCTCTTTACTGCTGCATAGTATTCCATTGTATACATGTACCACATTTTCTCTATCCACTCGTCAGTTGAAGGGCACCTGGGCTGGTTCCAGCTTTTTGCTATTGTGAACAGAGCTGCAATAAACATAGCTGTGCATGTATCTTTGTAGTAAGTTGTGTCTTGTGGGTATATACCCAGGAGTGGTATGACTGGGTCAAATGGAAGGCTCATTTTGAGTCTTCTAAGGGTTCTCCATACTGCTTTCCATAGTGGCTGTACAAGTTTACATTCCTACTAGCAATGGATGAGTGTTCCCCTTTCCCCACAACCTCTCCAGCACTTGGTATCATTCGTGTTCCTGATCCTAGCCAGTCTTATTGGACCAATCCTGCTTTCTTATATAACACAAGATCACCTGCCCAGAGGTGACACTGCCCACACTGGGCCATGAGTTAATCAAGAAAATGCCCACAGACATGGCCACAGGCCAGTCTAGCAGAAGATATTCCTCACTTGAGGTCCCTCAACCCACATGTGTCAAGCTGACAACTGAAGCTATCCAGCACAATTGTGAACTTGACACACAAACATACCACTATTAAACCGAAGCCTTTCTGTTTCTTGTCCCCAAGATATGATGCTAATACTAACATCACAATATAAAACAGTA
This sequence comes from Rhizomys pruinosus, assembly GCA_009823505.1. Taxonomy (NCBI): domain Eukaryota; kingdom Metazoa; phylum Chordata; class Mammalia; order Rodentia; family Spalacidae; genus Rhizomys; species Rhizomys pruinosus. Next base: position 179,981 of record VZQC01003373.1, read on the forward strand.
CAACTTTAAAAGACTCACAATCTTTAAAGAATTCAAACATTAAAAGTTCAAAGTCTTAAAAACCTCTTAAGTGTGGGTGCCTATAAAATCCAAAACAAGTTACACACTGTCTTTCTTATTTCAAAAGGGAACTGGGCACATTTAAGTAAAACCCAAGTCCAGCAATGTAACTCACTGTTGGACATCTGGGATTCACTCTCCATTTTCCGGGCTCCAAAGAGTTTGGGCAGCTCCACTTCTCTGGCTTTGCTGTCTACAGTACACACAGCTGTCTCATGGTCTCAGGCTGGCTCCAGTGCATGTCCGTTGCTGCCGTTGGTGGTCATCCTGTGGTCCTGGGATCTCTAGTATGCTGGGGTCTCCATTACAACTGAGGCTACAGCTTCACCAATGGCCTCTAGTGGCCTCTGAGGATGCAAAGCCTCAGAGTCTCTCCATAATCCCTTCCCTTCACAACACCAGTACTGCCTGGGAGACTCGTAAACGTTACCAAGTCCTCTTCCAGCTTGAGGTGGAGCCTCAGGCCTCCTCTTGACCACAGCTTCTGCGTGTTGATTCTGAAGAAATACTTCCTCAAAGATTTCACCTCAATGATGTTGTTTCTTGATAATCACAGCTGATTCTTCAGCCCTAGCTGATCAGAAACACAGATTCTCAATTCAACGTATCACATAAAGAGCCCTGGTAGTCTTTGCCTCCCATAAAATATCATAAGCCAGACCTCCATCATCCACATTCTCTTTTGCATGGCTTACTAAGTTCTAAGCACCCACTGGTTTTTCCAGCTCAAAGTTCCAAAAGTTTCTGCAATCCTCCCCAAATAACATGGTCAGGTCTTGTGCAGCAATACCCCATGGTTCTGGTAGCAACTTCCTTCTTAGCTTTCTTTCTTTTCTTTTCTTTTTTTTTTTTTNAAGCTTACACATCCTCTAGTGGTTAGAGATGTTATAAGCAACAGTAGACCTTGTCATCTTTTACCAGAAAAATTAATTCATGGATTAGCATACCATCCAAACAGCTGTGTTTATACCAAAGTACCTACCATAATAATTAGTAATGTTTAAATAACATATATCTATTGCCTGTGCTTCATTTATAGGATTGAAAGGTTATTCCTGAACAAACGTCAGCTCATGAAAAGAAACAACCAGAACTGGTCAGAGGCCCAAATGACAATCTAGAGAAAGCAGATGTTTTGCTTCTCATCCAACTGGGTGCCGTGTCGAAGCCTAGGGAAACAATCTGTGGAAGAGGGGGCATGGTAGAATGTAAGGCTGCATTTGGGTGAATGGTGAACTACAGCAATACGACGTATGCTTAAGTTGATCAACATGATTGTCATACAAGCCCCTCCTCCAGCTGGATGGTGGGAGCCTTGGGTTTGGGCACAAACTGCTTGCAAATTGGTTTACAAGAAGGATGCTTGTACTCTCCAAACTTTAACTTATTGTTAAAAAAAAAAACAAGAAATAAATGAAAGTAAATGAAAAAAATAAATGTTAATAGACTTTTGGGTCTTTCGGGATATGGGTTAGTTTTTTTTGTCTGTAAAAATTATTTCTATTTCCAAATACAGTTTAAGTACATACTCAAATGTATCTTATCTGTAAAGCATGATTTCTGGATCCATTATTTCCACCAGTGTTTAAGCCCATCAGGCTTGAGTGGTGTGTGCTAGCAAAATTTGGCTGGGGAGAACCAATCCAGTGCTAGCCTGTGAAGTCCAGTATCAGTGCCATCAGCAGTATGACTGGTGTGAGTGTTTTGTGCCGGTGGAAGGAGGACCGAGGAGTGCTGAACAAAAAAGCGGTCGTCTGGGAGGGCCGGCAAGTGGAACCAACAGGGCCCACGGCCTGGTGTAGAATGCAGATCGAGTGGGTTAGAGGGGGAGGCAATCAGATCGTAACCTGGTAAGCTAGGCAATGGGGTTGGATGAGACTAATCCAGGTCCAACCTGTGAGTGTGTGACTGAGTTTAAGGAGAAGAGTGGCCAATGGCTGCAGCTTGAAATCCTGTTCCCAGAGCCCAGCAGTTTCTTCTGGGAAGGTGGGAAAGCACAACCAGATGGGAAGCATTCCACGTCCCAGGCGAAGGACCTGGGTTTTGGAAGTACTTCTCAGGTTGGGTTACAAAAGTGACAAAATGACCTCTGCATTGGGGGGGTCAGTTCCCCGGCAGTGACCCGTTCCCTTAGCAGGACTTCACTGTACCTGCTAATATCAAGAGAAGTTTCCTACATGTTAAATGTACACAACCTTATGCGCTATATTTTTTCTGTATTGTACTGTATTACCTGGGACATTTCTTTTGCCTAAGCAAGATATACAGGCCAATATAGAGACTGTTTAAATAGACTTGCTGGATCTTTACACCTTGGTTCCCTGTTATAGGTATGTGTCATAAAACTGCCTTTTAGACATCTAGAGGTCCAAATATAAAAATTTTAAAAAACAAAAAGGAGAGGGGGTAGAAGACTCCCTGTGGGATACAGTCAAATAGAGAACTCTTTATTCCAAACGTTTTGATAAATAAACTTTAAAGTTTTGAAATCTTTTTTTTTTAATTTTTTTTATTTCGTATGTGTATGAAGGTCCTGTCTGCATGCAAATTTGTGCACCTGGGGTCATGCAATGCGCGGAGGTCAGAAGAGGGTGTCCAGATAGATTCCCCTGGAACTGGAGTTCTCCTTGGATTGGAGTTTCAGATGGGTTTCTCAGCTGCCATGTGGGTGCTGGGGATCGAACCCAGGTCCTCTAAAGAGCGGTCGGCGCTCTTAACACTAGGCCTCGCCTCCAGCCAAATTTTGAAATCTAAAGGAACAGTGGGAAAAGATTTGCATGTTTCCCACAGGTCAAAAATATCCCCAACTTAAATGCCTGAAAAAGGTAAGGCTTTGGATTATATAGGATGGACCAAGAAATAATAGCAGAGAAGCTGGTCCAGCTGAACATCAAGAGGAAGAAAACTTCAGACAGCCTGAGCCACAGGCACCAAATATCTCTCTGGATTAGATTTAAAAACAACTGTTTATAATGTACCCTAACGAAGTTTATTTTCCAGGTGTGCTGCTACTATTTTGATTTAAAAAAAAAAAGGAAGGGAAAAAAAGCTTTTAAGAAAATAAAGAAAAATGAGATGGTAAGATGAATTCCTTCTTTAACTACAAAAGGAGCCAACTGTTATGGTAACAATTTCTCAGGGGGCATAAATAGCCACTCTCTTTAATTAACTAATGGGCCTAAGAAACTGAAAAGAATTTTATTAAGCCAGAATAAGTGTAAAATCGTTTAAAGACTTTATAGTTAAGCAAAATGTGATAATAGAAGAAAGCTTGTTGATACCAGTGATGCTGCCAAGGAGTGTTAGCTAGGGCTTAGTGGCCCCCCCAAAACAAAGGCTAATTTGCCTACAAGTTGGGGTAAACACAAAAAATTGGCATTAAGACCCTGCTGCTGAAAGCCTGGTGTGAGCATAAAGAGGACATAGAGACCATGCTTACAAGTGGACAGCAGGTCTCTGAAATGCCAGAAAGTGTTACCAAAGGCCACTGGAAAGGAAAAATATTGGTTTCATTGAGTCAAGCAAGACTCTACTATTACACACCTGCCTGAAAGATCCATTTAGCCAGTGGCAGCCAAAAATATTAGTGTGCCCCAAATCTAACTGGTTATTAGCCCACTCCTTTGGAGGAATAACCTATGGCTGGTATTTTAAAAAAAAAACAAACGCTGTCTAGTAACTAAGAAATGATATGAAGAAAGCCATAGTTCCTAGACTGATATATCACTTAAATATTTGTATCTGTACCCACAGAGTAACTTGTCATGAAAATGCCATTTAAATGTCCATACCTCGCACTGGTTTGTGCTGTGTTAGTAGGATTAAAAAAGAAACCCCCTGGATGGACTGCCAACCTGTGGTAAGAAAAGCCTGGACAAAGCTGAGAGTCCCAAGTTTCACTTAAAAAGTGGACTGTTATGTTTTGTTTTGCTTCGCATCTACCTCTCAATCCCATATTTCCCCAGCCTAGGACCATTCATGTGGAAGAGGGGTGCATTAGACTGTGGATTGAGGAGGACCGGGGTAATTCCTGAGGACTCAACAAATAGGGAAGCGGGCGCTTATTTGATCAACAATGCTTGTGCATACAAGCCTCTCCATTTGGACAATGGGGACCTTGGTTTGTTCAAAATCTAAGGCAGAGATACTGCTAATTGGTTTTGCATGAATGTTGCTTACATTTATTTTTAGTATTGCTTGACAACTGTTCACTTTATGGTTGTGTTTTTGGATATTAATTGGTCTTAGTATAAAAAATAAAACTCCAGGTCTGACCTGTCCCCTGCCTGACACTCAAGACAGGCTTAAACAGCTTACTATTCAGAGCTCAGGTTCCTTTGTGATATGTTTTAGCCTCTCCTACGGGCTCACCTGCCCTTCAGAAAAAATAAAATTAAAGGGGTAAGATGTGGGAAAATTCAGTTATGTTAGGTTTGAATGGGCTAGCACTCCAACTAGTGCCCCCTAGTGCATAAGTGGGAGTCATGGGGCCTCCCTGGCCATGCCCATGGAGTGGCATGTGGTGACTCAAAGTTCTGGGATTTGGTCCTGGGAAAATGAAGTCACACTGACATGTTCTAGTTTGTCTTCCATTGCTTGGACAAAACACTCACCATGGTCCAACTTGGAGAGCCAAATGGGTTTATTTGGCTCACAATCCCCGGGGTCAAACAGTTTCACAACTAGGAGCCCAGCTTAGGGAACTCGGGCAAGCACCGGGAAGCAGGAGCTTGATGAAGCAGAGGACATGGAGGAACACTGCTTATTGCCGCCTGGTTATCCCCGGCGCGCATGCCCAGATTGCTTTCTTATACTGTATATAAAAACCTGCCTGGGGTGGCACCACCCACCGTGGGGCGGGCCCTCCCCATATTGACAATCAAGACATACTCCACAGACAGGGCCACAGGCAGTCCTAATGGAGCCAATTCTCCCCAACTGAGGCCTCCCTCAACCCAGGTTGTCAGGTTGACACGAAAGCGTCCGCATCATACTGCCTATAAAACCCAGCCATTTTTGAATAAAAGCTCTCTCTGCTGTATTTGGATGCCTTACCATGCATCTGTGTGCTGTGCTGTTTTCTACATGGCTCAATGTGGGAATAAATGGACAATCCACAAACATGGCATATATTCAACCAAGGATCTAAATGAAATTCATAAATGCCCTGGTCATGTGGTCATGTTGGTTCTAAAATCTACAAAAGTCCTATTTTTTTTTCCTTGATGACGTCCACATTTTTGAAGAGTTCAGACCAGTTGTCTTATAAAATGTCCCACAACCTGGATTTGTGTGATTATTTCTCATCCTTAGATTCAAGTTTAATATTTTCAGGAAAACTAAAGTTCTCTCTGACCCTTTCCATTGCTTTGCTGAGGGGATGGCTCGGTGGGTAAAGTGCAATGTGAGCAAGCACGAGGACCTGACTTTGCACCCCTAACACCGGGGCTGGAGAGTGAACTTGGCAGTTAAGAGGGCCAACTGCTCTATGCAGAGGACCGGGATTGGATCCCCAGCACCCACACGGGCAGCTGAGAACATCTTTAAATTAACTCCAGTTCCAGGGGGAATCCAACCTCCGCGGCACTGTACGACACAGGCGCAAGCGCAACAAACCTACATGCAAACAATATATAAATACACATAAAGAAATACATTTTTTTTAAAAAGCTAAGTGTGGGGCTGCACAAGCCTGCACCCCAAATGGGGAAGCTGAGGCAGGAGGGTCTCTGGGGCTGGCTGGCCAGCCGGTCTAGCCAGGTAACAGCAAGCTAGATTCAGTGAGAGAGCCTGTCTCAAGAGGGTAAGACAGAGGAGCAACCCATAAGGACACCTACATCCTCCTTTGTCCTTTAGCCTCTGAATACATGCATGTCTGCACATATATCTGCAGACAATACATACATACAAAACCACAAATGAATACATACATACATACATCATACAAACACGCACACGCATAAAAGAAGAGGTGATATTAAGTGTCATCACTTGGTCAGATACACTATTTTTTTATTGGTATAAATATTTCTTGTCTCTGTAAATAAGAGAAAGCTGTGAAATTCAGTATGTTGAAACTATGTAAATCTGGTTCCCCCACCTGATGATTTCAGTAGTGATTGCTGATAGTTGTCTGAATTGACTATTAAAAAGGAACTTTAACAGCCTTAAACAGTTGGAGAATTCTGACCCAATGTTCTTGTAAGACATCTATATTGCCCTGTTCTACTGTTGTCTGAAAACAATAAGTAGTTAGCACCAGTACGTACCTAGCTTCATCAGGGTGAGTAACCCGTACGGAGTCATTAGGGATATAAATCATATTTGTATCTTCAATCTTATATATTGCATGACCTCCAATATCTGCCATCTTCCTCCGTTTAGTTATTAAAACAATATAGTAGCCTTCCAGAAACCGGACAAAACCTGTGCAGTAACAAACATAAAAAAATACAATGTCACATAAACAGTAATATAAATGTTTTCAGATACATATTTAAAAGGCCAAAGACTTGATATATTTCCAATTTTAACAGTTCTGTTACTTTACAGCCCTGCAAAGTTTTTGTATCTATATAACCTAAAATATTACTCCTAGAGGGCGAAAGAGCTGGCTCATTTGGTAGAGTGCTTATCTAGAACGCTCAAAGCTCCAGGTTCAATCATCAGCACGGTGGGGTATACCGGCATGGTGGCATGTTGCTGTAATCCCAGCATGTGTATTGGAGGCAGAAGTTACAGGTATCCTCTCATTTATATAAGTTGAAGGCCAGCACAGGGTGCATGAGATCCTGTCCTAAAACCTATCTACACAGATATTATAGATACGTAGATTCAATATATATATATATATATATATATATATATGAATACTAGGTTTACTCTAAACAATTTTATTTAATTCATTAGATCTCTGTCAGTTTCTATCGAAAACAATGACTGAGGAACTTTAAGTATAATTGTACATAAGATTAGGGAAAGTTGTTCAAGGGTACAGACTTTCAATTCTGCATAGAAAGAATCTTCTAGAAGTCTGCTATACAGTAAGATGCAAGTCATGCTGGGCATGGTGGCACACACCTTTAATCCCGCACTCAGGAGGCAGGAGACAGGAGGATCTCTGTGAGTTCAAGGCCAGCCGGGGGGCTCAGGGAGTTTCCAGGCAATGGGCGTACAGGAAGTATCCAGGCCCCCAGCCTGGGCTACAAGGGAGACCGGTCTCAAAAGGGTCATAAAAAAAAAAAAAAGAATGCAAGTCAAACACATGGAGCTGTAAAATCTTAAAAATAGTAGATTTTATGCTTTAAGGCACAATTTGATTCATATGCACAGACACACACAGGGATATGCACATACACACAATAAGAATACATAAAATAAAAGGAAGAATAAGTATAGTAAAGGAAAACAATGTCCAAAGCAGTAGGGCTAGAGATGCAGCGCAGTGGGAAAGTATTTACCACCTAGCAGCCACAAGGACCTATATATGACCCCTAGAACTAAAAACACATTACAGTTATTTGCTACTGTTGTTTCACAAGTATTAAGTCCCCAGTACTTACTCTTTAGTCCACCATGAAAAAAATAATAATAAAACATCTCTTGGCCCCAGACCTTTTCCTTCAAGAGTTAAAAACCAACTTCTTAGTGGTAGAGAGTAAGAGGAGTGTTCTGAATGGCAGTGGGAGGAGACTGGAAGGTTCATTCCCCAGTGAAACAACTGAAGCATTGAAAGCTTCTGGAAAGTGTTAAAGGTTTAAACAAATAGACAAATATTTTTTAAGACAATCTACTGAACCTGGGTATGAACAGCATGCCATGCATTGGAGTCATGGCCTGTATCTATACTGTCCCAGTGGAGAGTGACAGGTGCAGCCAAGATACAGCTCCTTCCCCTCTTCCACTTCACAGTCTAGCAGCAGTTTCTTCTCAGGAGGGACAGCAGGCCACCACTGCTTCTTGAGACCCATGTCCTGTGTTGTAGAAGCTCCAGTGCAGGGGGTAGCAGCTAAGAGCTGGGCTTCTAATCAGCTTCCATGGAAAGAGGCTCTACCCCAGGCATAACTAGCCAAGAACCCTGGGTCCCTGTGGTCCTCACTATTAATGCAAAGTCAGAGAGCTGACTGATGGAAACAATAGGGAGTCCAAGGCAAAGATGAGATAAAGCATGACAGAAGAATTCAATCAAAAAATTCAGATCTAGTGTATCTTTCCAAACTAACTTGCATTCTTCTCTCTTCCTCTTATATTCTATAGTCTGAGACAGGCCTCCTAAGTATGATTTTTTTTTTTCTCCTCAAAACTGGCAAATACCTACTGCCTGTGTCCTGTTATTCTCAAACACAAAGAATAGTGAATAAGAAATTAGTAATTGAAGATATTAACAATAAATGAACTGAAATTACAATGGAACGATGCTTCAAGGATATTATGAAACACACTATGAGAAAATTCTATGTGCTGGACAATTTCACCCATCAACTTGACAGACCTGGGTGGAGGGAACCTCAAAGTCCGTCCCCCAGCGGATTTGCCTTTGGCCGTGTCTGTGGGACATTTTATTGATTTTTAATTGATGTAGGAAGGCATAGCCCACTGTGAGCAGTGCTACCCCGGTGTGGTGTGGTAATAAGGAACAAACACTGGACTAGCCGGGGGCGTGGTGGCGGCGGGGCGGGGCCTTGAATGGGGCGGAGTGGGGAAGCACGTGGGGAGGTGGGAGATAGCAGGGAGGGACAGAGAGGGGAAAGGGAAAAGGAAGGAAAAAAGAAAGAGGGAGGAAAGAGGGAGGACGGGAGTCTTATGAGGGATAGAAGAATTGCAGGTGATCACAGGGCGCGGGCACAGCAGGAAGTGATTCGGAAAGGAGTAGAGTGGTGCTGGGAGAAGACAAGAAAGCAACCACTCGGACTCTAATTGTGGAACTCTATCAGAGTTGAATTCCTTCGCTCAGCTGGGGCCTACGGGTAATCTGACCTCTCTGTCTCGTGCTCGTAATCATACCATAAAAGAAAAAAAAAAGGCAATGAAGTAGCAGTCTATATATGATTGGAGTCTAGCTCATAAGTAGCATTTAGAGACAGCGTCCATGGTCTGCTACTGTTGAGCCTACCTCCAGCTGTGCGTGTGTAGTTCACTCCCGGAGAATTAGTCCTCGCAAGTGAATACGAATCAGCATAGACTCCTCAACTGAAATACCAATCTCCTGACTCCAATCAAGGACTGACGGGATTTAAAGTGTGTCATGGTTACACGACAGACGACCCGGGTAGAAAGCTAAGCCATAGAACATATCAACTCTCATAATAATAATAAATACTAAATAAATAAATACCAGAAATAAATAAATAAATAAATAAATAAATAAATTACCAAAAAAACAATGGAGCCAATTCCCCAACTGAGGCTCCCTCAACCCAGGTGTGTCAAGTTGACACTACAGCTATCCAGCATAGTCCATCTAGTCAACAGCTCTTTCCCAGACTCTACCTCCCACTTCTCTCCTTCTGGCGCCCAGGGTATTGATCTTCCATACTCTGTCTCATTCTGCTGCTCCCATTGCTACTGGTCCATGCATTTGTCCTTTACTACATCTAAAAGAAATGAGGATGGACAAGAGTCTGCCTCCTGTTTTCTACAGTGGCTAGCATCAGGCTCATTATATTGCAGCCATGGAATAAAATACTTGTAAATGTTTCACTGAGCTTCCAAGTGAGTGACAAATTTTGGCAAAACCATGTTGTATCTCCTCAACACTTGTAGACAGTACTTTTATAATCCTTAACATGCTTACAAGTTTATAAACTCAAACTAGTGTCACTTTTTTTTAAAAATCTTTTTGAGACAGGGTCTCCCTGTAGCCACAGGCTGGCCTGGAATTCACTCTGTAGACCAGGCTGGCCTTGAACTCACAAAGATCCGCCTGCCTCTGCCTCCCAAGTGCTACGATTAAAGGCGTGCGCCACCACGCCCGGCTAGCCTGCTTTCTTATACAACACAGGGGTAGCACTGCTCACAGTGGGCTGGGCCCTCCCACATCATTCAGTCAAGAAAATGTCCCACAGACACGGCCACAGGCCAATCTGGTGTGGGGAATTTTGAGGTTCCCTCCACCCAGGTCTGTCAAGTTGATGGGTGAAATTGTCCAGCACATAGAATTTTCTCATAGTGTGTTTCATAATATCCTTGAAGCATCGTTCCATTGTAATTTCAGTTCATTTATTGTTAATATCTTCAATTACTAATTTCTTATTCACTATTCTTTGTGTTTGAGAATAACAGGACACAGGCAGTAGGTATTTGCCAGTTTTAGAGAAAAAAAATCATACTAGGAGCCTGTCTCAGACTATAGAATATAAGGGGAAGAGAGAAGAATGCAAGTTAGTTTGGAAAGATACACTAGATCTGAAATTTTTTGATTGAATTTTCTTCTGTCAGTGCTTTATCTCATCTCTTGCCTTGGACTCCATTGTTTCTCATCAGTCAGCTCTCTGACTTTGCATTAATAGTGAGGACCACAGGGACCCAGGGTTCTTGGCTAGTTATGCCTGGGGTAGAGCCTCTTTCCATGGAAGCTGATTAGAAGCCCAGCTCTTAGCTGCTACCCCCTGCACTGGAGCTTCTACAACACAGGACATGGGTCTCAAGAAGCAGTGGTGGCCTGCTGTCCCTCCTGAGAAGAAACTGCTGCTAGACTGTGAAGTGGAAGAGGGGAAGGAGCTGTATCTTGGCTGCACCTGTCACTCTCCACTGGGACAGTATAGATACAGGCCATGACTCCAATGCATGGCATGCTGTTCATACCCAGGTTCAGTAGATTGTCTTAAAAAATATTTGTCTATTTGTTTAAACCTTTAACACTTTCCAGAAGCTTTCAATGCTTCAGTTGTTTCACTGGGGAATGAACCTTCCAGTCTCCTCCCACTGCCATTCAGAACACTCCTCTTACTCTCTACCACTAAGAAGTTGGTTTTTAACTCTTGAAGGAAAAGGTCTGGGGCCAAAGATGTTTTATTATTTTTTTTCATGGTGACTAAAGAGTAAGTACTGGGGACTTAATACTTGTGAAACAACAGTAGCAAATAACTGTAATGTGTTTTTAGTTCTAGGGGTCATATATAGGTCCTTGTGGCTGCTAGGTAAATACTTTACCACTGAGCTGCATCTCTAGCCCTACTGCTTTGGACATTGTTTTCCTTTACTATAATTATTCTTCCTTTTATTTTTATGTATCTTATTTGTGGGTATGTGCATATCCCTGTGTGTGTCTGTGTAAATGAATCAAATTGTGCCTTAAAGCATAAAATCATACTCATTTTTAAGTATACAGCTCAGTGTATGACTTGCATCTTTTTTTTTTTTTATGACCCTTTTGAGACAGGGTCTCTCTGTAGCCCCAGCTGGCCTGGAACTTCCTGTAGCCCCAGCTGGCCTGGAACTCCCTGTAGCCCCAGGCTGGCCTTGAACTCACAGAGATCCGCCTGTCTCTGCCTCCTGAGTGCTGGGATTAAAGGTGTGTGCCACCATGCCCAGCATGACTTGCATCTTACTGTATAGCAGACTTCTAGAAGATTCTTTCTATGCAGAATTGAAAGTCTGTACCCTTGAACAACTTTCCCTAATCTTATGTACAATTATACTTAAAGTTCCTCAGTCATGTTTAGAATGAAACTGACAGAGATTAATGAATTAAATAAAATTGTTTAGAGTAACATATGTATATATATATTTATATATATATATATATATATATATGATATCTACGTATCTATAATATCTGTGTAGATATGTGTTTTAGACAGGATCTCAGCCCTGGATGTCCTTAAACTTATATAAATGAGGATGACCTGGAACTTCTGCCTCCAATACAAATGCTGGGATTACAGGCACATGCCACCATGCCTGGTATTACACAGTGCTGCTGATTGAACCTGGAGCTTTGAGCGTTCTAGATAAGCACTCTACCAACTGAGCCAGATCTTTAGCCCTCTAGAGTAATATTTTTAGGTTATATAGATACCAAAACTTTGCAGGGCTGTAAAGTAACAGAACTGTTAAAATTGGAAATATATCAAGTCTTTGGCCTTTTAAATATGTATCTGAAAACATTTATATTACTGTTTATGTGACATTGTATTTTTTTATGTTTGTTACTGCACAGGTTTTGTCCGGTTTCTGGAAGGCTACTATATTGTTTTAATAACTAAACGGAGGAAGATGGCAGATATTGGAGGTCATGCAATATATAAGATTGAAGATACAAATATGATTTATATCCCTAATGACTCCGTACGGGTTACTCACCCTGATGAAGCTAGGTACGTACTGGTGCTAACTACTTATTGTTTTCAGACAACAGTAGAACAGGGCAATATAGATGTCTTACAAGAACATTGGGTCAGAATTCTCCAACTGTTTAAGGCTGTTAAAGTTCCTTTTTAATAGTCAATTCAGACAACTATCAGCAATCACTACTGAAATCATCAGGTGGGGGAACCAGATTTACATAGTTTCAACATACTGAATTTCACAGCTTTCTCTTATTTACAGAGACAAGAAATATTTATACCAATAAAAAAATAGTGTATCTGACCAAGTGATGACACTTAATATCACCTCTTCTTTTATGCGTGTACGTATGTATGTATGTATGTATGTATGTATTCATTGTGTGTTGTATGTATGTATGTATGCAGATATATGTGCAGACATGCATGTATTCAGAGGCTAAAGGACAAAGGAGGATGTAGGTGTCCTTATGGGTTGCTCCTCTGTCTTACCCTCTTGAGACAGGCTCTCTCACTGAATCTGTAGCTTGTTGTTACCTGGCTAGACCGGCTGGCCAGCCAGCCCCAGGGATCCTCTTGCCTCCATGCTCCCCAGTATTGGGGTTGCAGGCATGTGCAGCCCACACTTAGCTTTTTAAAAAAATTGTATTTTTTATGTGTATGTATATATTGTCTGCATGTAGGTTTGTGCACCTGTGTCATACAGTGCCGCGGAGGTCGGATTCCCCTGGAACTGGAGTTAAAGACTGTTCTCAGCTGCCGTGTGGGTGCTGGGGATCAAACCCGGGTCCTCTGCAAGAGCAGTTGGCGCTCTTAACTGCAAGGTCATCTCTCCAGCCCCGGTGTTAGGGGTGCAAAGTCAGGTCCTCGTGCTTGTGCAGCATGCACTTTACCCACCGAGCCATCTCCTCAGCAAAGCAATGGAAAGGGTCAGAGAGAACTTTAGTTTTCCTGAAAATATTAAACTTGAATCTAAGGATGAGAAATAATCACACAAATCCAGGTTGTGGGACATTTTATAAGACAACTGGTCTGAACTCTTCAAAACTGTGGAAGTCATCAAAGGAAAAAAAAATAGGACTTTTGTAGATTTTAGAACCAACATGACCACATGACCAGGGCATTTATGAATTTCATTTAGATCCTTGGTGAATATATGCATGTTTGTGGATTGTCCCATTTATTCCCACAGTGAGCCATGTAGAAAACAGCACAGCACACAGATGCATGGTAAGGTATCCAAATACAGAGAGAGCTTTTATTCAAAATGGCTGGGTTTTATAGGCCGTATGCAGGATAGCTTTAGTGTCAACCTGACACACCTGGGTTGAGGGAGCCTCAGTTGGGGAATTGGCTCCATTAGACTGGCCTGTGGCCATGTCTGTGGAGTATTGTCTTGATTGTTGAATTATGTGGGAGGGCCCAGCCCACTGTGGGTGGTGCCACCCCAGGCAGGTTGTTATGTACAGTGTAAGAAGGCAGTCTGGGCATGGGCCAGGGGAACAAGCCAATAAGCAGTGTTCCTCAATGGCCTGTGCATCAGCTCCTGCTTCCAGGTGCTTGCCCCGAGTTCCTAAGCTGGGCTCCCTCAGTGGTGAACTGTGACCCAGGAGATGTGAGCCAAATAAACCCATTTGGCTCTCCAAGTTGGAATTGGTCAGTGTTTTGTCGCAGCAATGGAAAAGCAAACTAGAACAGGCAGTGTGACTTCATTTCCCAGGGCCAAATCCCAGACCTTTGCATCATGGGAGTGGCCAGGGAGGTCCCATGACTCCCACTTATGCACTAGGGGGCACTAGTTGGAGTGCTAGCCCATTCAAACCTAACATAACTGAATTTTCCCACATCTTACCCTTTTAATTTTATTTTTTTCTGAGAGGCAGGTGAGCTGATGGGAGAGGCTAACATCACAAAGGAACCTGAGCTCTGAATAGTAAGCTGTTTAAGCCTGTCTTGAGTGTCAGGCAGGGGACAGGTCAGACCTGAGATTTTATTTTTATACTAAGACCAATTAATATCCCAAAACACCCCAACCATGAAGTGAACCAGTTGTCAAGCATAAACAATAAATGTAAGCAACATTCATGCAAAACCAATTAGCATGTATCTATGCCTAGATTTTGAACAAACCAAGGTCACCATAGTCCAATTGGAGAGGCTTCTATGCACAAGCATGTTGATCAAGTAAGAGTCCAGTCCATGTTTGTTGAGTCTCAGGAATTACCCCTGTCTCCTCAATCCTTACATTCTAATGCACCCACCTCTTCCATGAATGGTCCCTAGGCTTTGGGAAAAGGGATGAGAGTAGATGAGAAGCAAAAACAGTCCACTTTTAAGTGAAACTTTGGACTGTTAGCTTTGTCCAGGCTTTTCTTACCACAGGTTGGCAGTCCATCCAGGGGTCCCCTTTTTTAATCCTACTAACAAAGCACAACCAGTGAGAGGTATGGACATTTAAATGGCATTTTCATGACAAGTTACTCTGTGGGTACAGATACAAATATTTAAGTGATATATCAGTCTAGGAACTATGGCTTTCTTCATATCATTTCTTAGTTACTAGAGGTTTGTTTTTTTTTAAATACCAGCCATATGTTATTCCTCCAAAGGAGTGGGCTAATAACCAGTTAGATTTGGGGCACACTAATATTTTTGGCTGCCACTGGCTAAATGGATCTTTCAGGCAGGTGTGTAATAGTAGAGTCTTGCTTGACTCAATGAGATCTATAGTTTTTCTTTCCAGTGGCCTTTGGTAACACCCTGTGGCATTCCAGAGACCTACTGTCCACTTGGAAGCATGGTCTCTATGTCCTCTTTATGCTCACACCAGGCTTTCAGCAGCAGGGTCTTAATGCCAATTTTTTGTGTTTACCCCAACTTGTAGGCAAATAGCCTTTGTTTTGGGGGGGCCACTAAGCCCTAGCTAACACTCCTTGGCAGCATCACTGGTATCAAAGCTTTCTTCTATTAACACATTTTGCTTAACTATAAAGTCTTTAAAGATTTTACAATTATGTCTGGCTCTAAATAAAATTTTCTTTTACAGTTCTTAGGCCCATTAGTTAATTAAAGAGAGTGGCTATTTATGCCCCCTGAGAAATTGTTACCATAGCAGTTGGCTCTTTTGTAGTTAAAGAAGAATTCCATTACCATCATAATTTTTCTTTTTCTATAAAAAGAAGAGAAAGTTGTTTTTTTTTTTTAAATCAAAACTTAGCAGCACTTGGAAAATAAACTTCATTAGGACACATTATAAAAACAGTTGTTTTAAAATAGAATCCAGAGAGATATTTGGTGCCTGTGGCTCAGGCTGTCTGAAGTTTTCTTCCTCTTGATGTTCAGCTGGACCAGCTTCTCTGCTGATATTTCTTGGTCCATCCTATATAATCCAAAGCCTTACCTTTTTCAGGCATTTAAGTTGGTGATATTTTTACCTGTGGGAACATGCAAATCTTTTCCCATAGTTACCTTTAAGATTTCAAAATTTGGGCTGGAGAGATGGCCTAGTGGTTAAGAGTGCCGACCGCTCTTATAGAGGACCTGGGTTCGATCCCCAGCACCCACATGGCAGCTGAGAACCATCTGAAACTCCAATTCCAAGGAGAACTCCAGTTCCAGGGGAATCTGACACCCTCTTCTGACCTCCGCAGCATTGCATGACACAGGTGCACAAATTTGCATGCAGACAGTACATTCATACACATACAGAAATAAATAAAATTAAAAAAAAAAGATTTCAAAATTTAAAGTTTATCAAAACGTTTGGAATAAAGAGTTCTCTATTTGACTGTATCCCACAGGGAGTCTTCTACCCCCTCTCCTTTTTGTTTTTTAAAATTTTTATATTTTGACCTCTAGATGTCTAAAAGGCAGTTGTATTATACATACCTATAAACAGGAACCAAGGTGTAAAGATCCAGCAAGTCTATTTAAACAGTCTCTATATTGGCCTGTATATCTTGTAGGCCAAAGAAATGTCACAGGTAATACTCTACAATACAGAAAAATATAGAGAATAGTTGTGTACATTTAACATGTAGGAAACTTCTCTTGATATTAGCAGGTACAGTGAAGTCCTGCTAAGGGAACGGGTCACTGCCGGGGAACTGACCCCCCCAATGCAGAGGTCATTTTGTCACTTTTGTAACCCAACCTGAGAAGTACTTCCAAACCCAGGTCCTTAGCCTGGGAAGTGGAATGCTTCCCATCTGGTTGTGCTTTCCCACCTTCCCAGAAACTGCTGGCCTCTGGACAGGAATTTCAAGCTGCCAGCCATTGGCCAATCTTCAGCCTAAACTCAGTCACAATCCACTTCACAGGTTGGTGACCTGATTAGTCTCCATCCAACCCCATGCTAGCTTACCAGGTTACTGATCTGATTGATCCCCATCTAACCCACTAGCATCTGACATCTACACCAGGCAGTGACCTGTTGGTTCCACTGCTGGACCTCCCAGACCGACGCTTGTTCAGCACTCCTCGGTCTCATTCCACCGGCACAAACCACTCACACCAGTCATCGTGCTGATGGCACTGATACTGGACTTCACAGGCTGGCACTGGATTGGTTCTCCCCAGCCAAATTTCTGCTAGCACACACCACTCAAGCCTGATGGGCTTAATTTACACATGTGTGGAAAATAATGGATCCAGAAATCATGCTTTACAGATAAGATACATTTGAGTATGTACTTAAACTGTATTTGGAAATAGAAATAATTTAAAAGAAAAAAAAAAACTAACCCATATCCCGAAAGACCCAAAAGTCTATTAACATTTTATTTTTTTCATTTACTTTCATTTATTTCTTTTTTTTTTTTAACAATAAGTAATAAGTTTTGAGTACAAGCATCCTTCATGTAAAACCAATTTGCAAGCAGTTGTGCCCAAACCCAAGGCTCCCACCATCCAGCTGGAGGGGCTTGTATGTACAATCAAGTTGATCAAATAAGCGTCCAGTCTGTATTGCTGTAGGTTCACCATTCACCCCAAATGCAGCCCTTACATTCTACCATGCCCCCTCTTCCACAGATTGTTCCCTAGGCTTAGAAAAGGGGCACAGGTGGATGAGAAGCAAAACAGTCTGCTTTCTCTAGAGATGTCATTTTGGACTCTGACCAGTTCTGGCTGTTTCTTTTCATGAGCTGACAGTTTGTTCAGGAATAACCTTTCAATCCTACTAATGAAGCACAGGCAATTAGATATATAGTTATTTAAACAGTACTAATTATTATGGTAGGTTACTTTGGTATAAACACAGATGTTTGGATGGTATGCTAATCCATGAATTACATTTTTTCTGTAAAAGATGACAAGGTCTTACTGTGGCTTATAACATCTCCTAACCACTAGAGGATGTAAGCTTGTGGCATCAGCCGTGAGTTATTCCTCCAAGGAGA
>VZQC01003373.1:203090-234714 GCA_009823505.1 Rhizomys pruinosus
TGCCATTCACAAATGTCTTTTCTTTTTTTTTTTTTTGTCTTTTCGAGACAGGGTCTCCCTGCAGTTCCAGCTGTCCTGGAACTCACTCTGTAGACCAGGCTGGCCTTGAACTCACAAAGATCCACCTGCCTCTGCCTCCCAAGTGCTAGCCTTTATGTCTTTTCACTATGTTGAAGGCTTGTTTTGTTTTGCTTGCCTCCTTCTGATGCTTTTTTCCCCCCCTCCTTGTTTATGGAGTGTTGACTTGACTAGGTTTCAGGCTTTCACTTTTGTTTATATATTGGATATTGGAAGTCTAAGTCATTCTTCCTTTCCTGTTCTGAGGGTTCTCCAAAAAATATCCACTTGGATACTCTCTCCTCAATATCAGTTGTTGGGGGGGTGGGGGGGAATGCCTGACTTAGCCCGCACCCTGGTACCTGTCTGGAGCGGTGCCGGGCTCCTATCCACACTCCAGGTGGTCCTAGCAAGCAAGGTCTGACCCTGAGCCCCTCCAACACGATCTCACTATGGCACCAGAGCCAGAGCTGCTTCCAGCTGCAAGGGGGAAGGGCAACCCGGCTCAGACAGCCACACCCTACAAGGGTTTAGGGCTCAGACCTAGGCCCGCCGGCCCCCATCCCCTCTGCCACAAACCAGCAAATCAATTGTCCAACAACCCAAGAGTCAATATGTTCTAAGTTCTACCTGTCTGGAGCAGCACCAGGCTCCTATCCGTGCTCCAGGTGGTCCTAGCAAGCAAGGCCCGACCCTGAGCACCCCCCCACACGATCTCATTATGGACTATTAACACTTTAATACTATGAAAACCTATTTGCATCTTTGTCTCAGGTGTTGAAGGAGCGCAACCAGTAGGTGGCAGTTTATACCCATTAAGATGTCCAAGAAAACTTTTTTTATTTCTAATAGACAATCAACCCATAAATTTGTTGAAATTGTATTATGTGTTGGCTGTTTGATTATAAACCTGTGTTTGGGAAGAAAGGGCCAAATTCCAACTCAGAGGCATCTTTTTACTTGCTTTATAGCTGTTAACATAAAAAATATATTAGAACATAAGTATTAAAAATGTATTAGAACATAAGTACACACACCCATACACATGTGCATGCACACATATATACATACATACACATGCAATAAAGAAAAGATTGTTAAGTTTACCTGTCAGAGAGAGAAGTTATATTATGTTTAATGTTCAATGATAAACACACAAAATAATTTTTACAATTTTGTTGTAGGGTTGTTACATAATTAGAATATGTGTTTTAGTAACATACAAATCTCTGCTATCCATATGCTAGTTCCTGGGCCCACTCTCAACCATTTGGCTCTAAATAACTTACCCCTAATATGTCTTTGAATTTTCCTATTCTTACCCTGATATTTATTTAATAATCCCTAATCTTCCTCTAAATCTTTCCCTGAATAGTCCCTGACTGTCTTTTTCTCATTTTTATAGAGTCCAAAGCTGGAGAGGGTCCAAAACTGGGTAGTTCACAGTCATTTGTAGTCTTGGACTAATTTGTTTATCTTGACTCATTTTAAGGGCTGTTTGAAATATAAAGAAAAACATGAAATTAGTTACAAAGTTTTTACTTAAATTAGACTGAATTTAATACATAATAAAAATTTATATAAACCCAATTAAAAATTGTTAACACCAAAAGGTATAAAACAGTTTTTATGAGTTGTATCTATTTTTATTTACAGTTGACTCCTAATTAGACATAAACCTGTAGAATTATAAGGAAATAAAAATGCAAACATACATTCAATCACACATACACACAGTTTTAATGTGGGCTTAAAGAGAAATATAAAACAGTTTTTTTTAATTTCATTTAAATTGAGCCAAAATATTAATTTTTGCTGCTAAAGAGGCTTTTACTAATAATAGTTATTAAATATCAATTTGTAGGAGCCAGTGTCTTTTGTTAGATCCAGAGGGCCTGTAAACTCCCATAGAAATCAATCTATTTCTGTCTCCAGAATGCTGAAATTAAAACTGTTACTTTACATCAAATTTAAAAATACAGTTTAAATTAAATTTAACCATAACTTAGGAAAAACTATTATTAAAAAGCCATGTGCTCAGCTCCGGCAGCTGGTATGCACACAGCAGGCAGGCAGGTGGCACCAGAGCACAAGCCACATGTAATCAAGAACTGAAAAAAATACCTACAACTTTAAATTTAAATCAACCAATTAATTTTAATTCACATACTTTTTACTCAAAAGATATTTAAGGCATTCAGGGTTATGTGAAAATATTACATCTTAAATTAAGCATGCTGAGATAGATTTGAATTAGCAGGTTTTGTATATAAAATTTAAGAGAAAGCTTTTAAAGTGGCCATGGCTTAATATTATCTTGAAAAGGTCATGGAGATTAAAAATAGTTATCCAAGAAACCCACAAAAGGAAAAGCTTTTTGAAGGAAGATCAAGGCAGATTGAAAAGGTTAGAACCCATTAGAGATATTTACAATATGACTTTTTAAAGTTTAGCACATAAAACTTCCTTCTTTAAAAACAAAAATCTGCTCTTGGGCTGGAGAGATGGCCTAGAGGTTAATAGCGCAGACTGCTCTTGCAGAGGACTGGGTTCGATCCCCAGCACCCACATGGCGGCTGAGAACAGTCTTTGGCTCCAGTTCCAGGATAATCTGACTCCCTCTTCTGACCTCCAAGGCATTGCAGGACATGGGTACACAAACCTACATGCAGACAGTGCGTTCAGACACATACCAAAAAAAAACAAAAACAAAAAAACAATTTTTTTTTTTTCCTTTTTTAAAAACTGCTCTTGGTGGGATAGTTACTGTGAAAGGCCTTAATTTGCATCAGAAGGGAGTGGGCTCCAGCCTTTTGGCTGAGCACTTGAGCAATCAAGGGGAAATTAGCATATGAAAGAGTTAAGCTGGAGCTGAGCCAGAGAAACTGTTTTTTCTTGGTAGGAAAGCAAAACAAGTTTTTGGAAATTAGAACCAAAAGTTCTTTTTAAGGCCTGTAAAATATGAAAAATGATTCCAAAGCCAAGCATGGTAAGCCTTGATAGTAAACTATGCCTGGAAGTTGCTGGCTTTTATAGCCTGTAGGAGTGACTAAGTTAGGAGGCACATCCCTGGGGGATGGAATGCTCATTCCTGCGCCAAAACAGAGCCAGGCCAGGTATCTGGCTGTCTATATGGCTTCCAGGTGCGCAGACTAAAAGGAACCAGGTTATGTGTTCCCAGATTGGCCTTCCATCCATCCAGTCAAACAGGAAAGCCAGTTCCATGGCACAAGATAGATGTTAGAAAAGAGAGAAAGAGGTTGATAGTAAAAAGGCAAAATTGTGAGGTTTGCATACTGAATTCTTCAGTATCTTCTCCAGCTGCACGTCTGTGTGCCATTTGTGGGTTGTCCCATTTACTCCCACAGTGAGCCATGTAGAAAACACTCATGGGAAAGCTCAGCACATAGACACATGGTAAGGTATCCAAATACAGAGAGAGCCTTTATTCAAAATGGCCAGGTTTTATAGGCAGTGTGACTTCATTTCCCAGGGCTAAATCCCAGACACATTCCACTCCATGGACGTGGCCAGGGAGGTCCCATGACTCCCACTATGCACTAGGGGGCACTGGTTGGAATGCTAGCCCATTCATACCTAACTTAACTGAATTTTCCCACATGTGTGCATGTATACACATACCCAGAGCCATAAAGGACTTTATTGGGACTAGTAGGAAGCAGATGGACTATAAACCAGTGATTGTAGATTAATATATCAAATTTAGGATATAATGAATACAGATTGTGTAGCCTTTTTGTGAAATGCTTGGAGCCAGAAGTGGTTCATATTTTGGACATTTCCTGATTTGGGGAAATATATGTAAACATAATGACGTATCTTGGGAATGAGACTCAATTCTAAACACAGAATTGATTTGTGTTTCATATGCACCTTATGTACATAGCCTGAAGATCATTTTATACAGTATTTGGTGTACCTGTGGTTTGACTATGCTATTTCATAGGAGGTCAGCTGTGGAATTTTTCCATTGTGGTATCACATCAGTGCTCAAGACAGTTTCAGATTTTAAATTATTTCAAATTTCAGATTTTCATATTAGGGTCTTCCATTTAAGCCACTTAGAAAAATGGAATTTGTTTGTGTATTTGTGAGAGGGTGTGTGTTTAAACAGAGGAGTCTAAGAGTAAATTCAGAAGGCTTGGGCAAATTATTGGAACCTTGAGAATATGAAGAAAACCTATTATCAGATTGATAAATTGAAAGTTGTAAAGGAGGCTGGAGAGATGGCTCAGTGGTTAAGAGGACTTACTGCCCTTGCAGAGGGCCCAGGTTCAGTTCCCAGCACCCATACAGTAGCACACAGCCATCTGTAATTCCAGTTCCAGGTGATCCAGCACCCTCTGCTGGCTTCTGTAGGCACTGCATGGATATGTGATATACTTACATAAATGCAGGCAAAACACTCATACACTAAAAATAATAAAAATAAAATCTAAAGTTGATTAAAATCATAAAAGTTAAACAAAGTAAAGGCATACTTATATTTTTAGGATTATTAATAGTTTGAATTTAGTTATGCTCTGTGTTCAGAGTGTCATTTTTTAAATTTTTTTAATTTTATTTATTTATGTGTATGAATGTACTGTCTGCATGCAAGTTTGTGCACCTGTGTCGTGCAATGCTGCGGAGGTCAGAAGAGGGTGTCAGATTCCCCTGGAACTGGAGTTCTCCTGGAATTGGAGTTTCAGACGGCTCTTGGCCGCCATGTGGGTACTGGGGATCGAACCCGGGTCCTCTGCAAGAGCGTCAGCACTCCTAACCACTAGGCCATCTCTCCAGCCCCCCAGAGTGTCATTTTTATACATTAACCAAAACCCAATAGAGTGTGGCTACTTTCCTGAGACCTTGCTTGATATGGTTTTCTGGATTCTTGTGATGTCTTTGCCAATGATGGCCAAGTGGTGTTATTAAAAGTAATTGGTTTCAAAAAAAAAAAAAGAAGTAATTGGTTTCAGGGGCTGGAGAGATGGCCTAGCAGTTAAGAGCACTGACTGCTCTTGTAGAGGACCCGGGTTCAATCCCCAGCACCCACATGGTGGCTGAGAACCATCTATAACTCCAATTCCAGGAGAACTCCAGTTCCAGGGGAATCTGACACCCTCTTCTGACCTCCGCGGCATTGCATGACACGTGCGCACAAACCTACATGCAGACAGTACATTCATACACATAAATAAATAAGTAAAAATTTTAAAAAAGTAATTGGTTTCAGATGAGAATAAATACAGTTCAGTAGATTAATTGGATCTTTGTCCTAATATTAACTGAAAAAAAAAATTTATTTTTTTTTTTTTTTTTTATTTTTTTTTTTTTAATTTAAATTTTTTTTAATTTTTCTTTTTTTTTTTTTTTTTTTTTTTTTTATTATTTTTTTTTGTTTTTTTTTTTTTTTTATTCTTTTCTTTTTTTTTTTTTTTTTATTATTATTAAATTAATTTTTGGTTTTTTTTTTAGTGACTTGACTATCTTTAAAATGAAATTACCTTATGATTAATACTATGAATTACATGGACATTATAATGCAATGCAATTATACTTATTATAGGTAAAATGAAGTAATATGTAATATACTTACAGAGCTATATAAGCTAGTAATGCATTAACTAAGGATATTTGGTGAAGTATCACGAAATAAAATGTAGTACTATTAGTATTTCATATACATGGAAAGTAGATGTTGTCTCTGTAACACATGGTTATATTGGCATTTGAGACAGGGTCTCCTTGTAACCTCAGATGGCCTGGAATCAAGCTTCAATCACACAGAGATTCCCTATGCCACCAGCCTGGATACATTAGAAAATTTACTGAAACAATTTACCAACTTAAAACATTGTTGGGAAAAATTATGATCATATCATTTTAATATTAACAGAAATATATTTGGCAAAACTTTATATTTATTTGTGTTCAAGTCTTAGCAATGTTCCTCATAGCAACATTTCTTAACCTGATGAAAGATATTTATTAAAAGCCTATAATACAAAATTATTCTTAAAAGTAAAACTTTAAAAGCATTCCCTTTAATTAAGGTAAGGAAAAACAGGTTTATGTTGTCCCAACTAACATTCAATACTATATTTAGGGCCCTGGCCAGTGCAATGATTAGAAAAATAAGAAATAATACTTGAAAAGAGACAAACATTGCCATTGTTTGGGCAACATAATTGCCTACTTGGAAATTCTAAAAATAACTGTAAACTCTCAGAACTAATGAAAAGGTTTAGCAAGGTGACTGAAAGAAAAACCAATGTATAGGAGTCAATAATGTTTGCACACATGGTCAATAACCAAAGAAAAAAATTAATGATGCCATTCACAAAAGCACTGAAACCTGTATGGTACCTGGAATCAATACAGCAAAAGCTACAACGGTTTTTTGTTTTGTTTTTGTTTTTTTTGGGGGGGGGCTGTTGTTTTGTTTTTTTCCATTTCAACACTACTTTTTAAAATTTAACATTTGAAATTTTCATACAATATAATTTGATGGTATTTAGATTCCCTCCCCTATCCACACCTCTCCTTATAGCCCCACCATGTATATGGCCCATAGAATCTAATTCATGTCTCTAAAGGTCCTTCAGGTGGGCCCACTACGTGATAAATCTGGTTAACCTACCAAGAGTCCCATGCTTGAAAGACTCTCTCTGACCCTCCTAGCAGCGATTTGTTGTCACGGTTTCCTTAGGTGGGGTTGGAGTTTCTTATCAACTTTCTCATGTCTGTGCTGGGATTTTTTTTCTTGTTTGAGCTCTCATGGTACTTGTTCATGCTGTTACCATTGCTGTGAGTTCATAAGAGTAAATGACCAGCTGTCTGGAAAACTGTTTTCTTGAGGTCATCCACCACCTTACAATCTTTCTGTCCTCTCTTCTGCAATGATTTCTGACCTTTGGGAACAGAAGTTTGATATAGGTGGCCTGTTCAGGTATCAAGATTCTGCAGCCTCTTGTTCTCTGCATGTGGGCCAGTTTCTGTGTTAATCATGTGGGTTTCTGTGTTAATCACCATCTGTTGCATAAGTAAGCTTTTCTGTTAAGAGTTAAGATATGCATGAATCTATGGATATAACAATGTTATTAAGCATCAGTTTAATATAACTCTTTAGCAGAAAACTAGTATTAGGTTCTCCCATATGTCCTGTGACCTGTCTGGCCTCAAGTTCCTAGGCCCAATATTAGTGTCATGTATGGGCTCCATCCTAGGATGGGCCTTAAATCCAAGTAAACAGTGGTTGGTTGCTCCCATAGTATCTGTGCCACTATTGCACTTGTGGGCATGTCTTGCCAGGCCAGTTGTTATTATGGTTCACAGGATTCATAGCTGGATAAAGTTGATGATTATTTTTTCCTTCTAGTAACAAGCACGGCATCTTCCAGTGGAGATGAGGCTCTGAAATCAGCACCAGCTTGATTTTTCTGTCTGTTCTACAGCTCATATATGCAATGTTGCTTCCCTTTCCCTACACTCCCTCCTCTGCCCTTCCCTCCTATTCCCTACCCATTTAACCCTTCCTGGTTTAGTGTTCCCCTTTCTCCCTTCAGACCATCCTTTTGACCACCCTTCCTTGGAAGCTTCCCATGGCCATTTTATTAGTTTCTAGGCTTCTCTGAATTTTCAAATTGAAACATCCAGCTCAGAGAAAAAAAATCTTTTGTGTCCTGATTATCTCACTAAGGATGGTTGTTTCTTTTTTCCATCCATTTTCCTGTGAATTTCATAATTTTGGTTTTTAAATTTTAATTTATTTTTATTTTGTGTGTTAGTGTATTGGTGTGTGTAAGTGCACCTGGGTTGTGCAGTGTCCATAGAAGTCAGAAGAAGGTGTCAAAATCCTTGGAATTGGAGTTACAGATAGTTGTTAGCTGCATGTGGTTGCTGAGAATCGAACCCAGGTCCTCTGCAAGAGCAGTCAGTGCTCTTAACCACTGAGCCATCTCTCCAGCCTCATAAAATTCGTATAGAACAGCAAAGGTCTAAACTTAGTCTAGACAATTCTAAAACAGAGAACAAGAAGGACTAAGTCTAACCAGACAATAGCACTTACCATAATTAAGACCGTCAGGTAGTAATCTATTGTAAGACTGCTTGTAAGCCAAGTGTGGTACCTCATGCCTTTAATCCCTGCACTGCACTTGGGAAGCAGAGGCAGGCGGATCTGAGTTCAAGGCCAGCCTGGTCTACATACTAAAGGGAGACCCTGTCTCAAAAAGACAAAAGACTGCTTGTTGTTGATAAGGGATTGCCATTGATCATTGTATAGACAAGAAAGTCCTGGAAAAGATCCATTTGATGTAGGAAACAGGATACAATAAGCCTAACACTACAAGTCATTGTAAAAAAGATAGACTATTGCTGTTCCATTTGGCTAAAATAAAATTATATTCCAATCGTTGATAATATTGAAAAAGCAGTTATGGAAGTACAAAGATAGTTTCAGGAAAATAATTTTATAATCCTGGCATGAAGGGAAATTTCATAAATGAAATACAGAAAGCCTAAGACATAAGGAAAGCAATGACATATGTAAATACTTTCAAAATTAAAAATATCTTTACAATCTAGACATATTTAGGAGACAGCAGCACTTGAAAGTAGGTATTTGAGCATTTGTAAGACAGTTTAATCTCAGGAATATCAGAAGCATTTCTGATAATCAGTGAGAAAATGAGCAGCAACTTGAGAAATGGTTCCATTAAGAGTAGATGGCTCACAGAAGAGATGTTAAGCCTTGCTAGTAATTTAAGAACTGAAAAATTTAAACAGGTACTGTTTCATTTTCATTAGTCAGAGTGGGAATAATTAAAGTATCTGCTGTCATCTAATCCCAACAGAAATGTGGAAATTGAATTTATCCTGTGAGTTAAACACTATGAGTGCATGCCCTGTGAGTTGGAGCGATGCTGGTGTGATCCAGAGAAATACAGTTTGACTTATTCTTTAGAAATCTGAAAGTAGACATTCTCTACAATCTAGTTTCTATTCATGAGCTCTAAAGAAACTGACACATGGACAGAGGAGCTGTTGTTGGCTATATTGTTATTTTCAGCTTTTCTTTCTTTAGTTCACCCCCTTCCCTCATACCCCCAGAGGGTCCTACTTAGCTCAGGGTGGCCTTGAACTCACAGTGACTCTCTATTTTAGCCTCCCAAGTACTGGGATTATGTGTGTGTGTGCTTCTACCCCCGGCTGTGTTGAATTTTTATAGTGGAAGAACCTAATTCCTCAGTTGAATGCATGAGGTATGGCCCATGTGATACAGTGATGTAGCAGACTATTCAACAAGTTAATCCTTTCAATATAGGTACATTTTGAAAGTCAGTGATAAAAGAGAGTTGCAGCATAACATACAAAGATTGAAATGGTCTTCTTAAACATTTTCTTTTTTTTTTTTTTTTGGTCTTTTCGAGACAGGGTCTCCCTGTAGCCCCAGCTGTCCTTGGAACTCACATTTGTAGACCAGGCTGGCCTTAACTCACAAAGATCCGCCTGCCTTGCCCTCCCAAGTGCTAGGATTAAAATGGCGTGCGCCACCACGCCAGCTTTTTTTTTTTTTTTTTTGGTCGTAAACATTTTCTACATACAATATAAGCCACACGTTTCTGAAAGATGTCTGTAACATCATGGTAAAAGTAAAAGCAATACGGGAAGCAGTGGATGCAAGAGAGAAGGAGGAAGTGGATGCAAGAGGGAAGGAGGAAGTGGATGCAAGAGGGAAGGAGGAAGTAGCTGGTTCTGGAGAGATGGGACCTGCCAAACTAAAGGGGAATTTCACCTCTGAAATTGTGTCTTAGTTACTTTATTTAACTAAAGTGTGAATATGGAATGAATGTGAAACCGTGTTATTACTGATTCTGATTTCTCATTCTCTATTATTCCTGAGTGGTATTTGGGAGGATATTTTATTCCACCCTTTTTTGTTTCCATGTTAAAAATCTTTTCAATTTAAAAGTGCCAGACATGGTGGTACATACCTTTGATTCCAGCACTTGGGAGGCAGGGGCAGGTGGGTCTCTATGAGTTCAAGGCCAGCCTGACCTACATAGTGAATTCCAGGCTAGATGGGGATACAGGGAGACCCTGACTCAAAAAGACTGGAAAAAAAAAGCAAGCATTTTGTGAATTTTTGTTATTGTTGTCTCTCCATCTTCAAAGGATTTGTAAAGCTCACTGTAAAAGCAGAAACAGTCCTTACTGCTATCTTTACCCTCAGTCTATGCCCTGCCCATTTGGATGCATAATCAGTGGTGAGGAACAAATTAAGGGTCTCTGAGCGATGACTGACAGATGAAATAACGTGTGCCAGAAATGCTCAGTGAGCATATTTACTAATGTAAGTATATCTCTGAGTAATGTTAATATTCTGATTTTTTTTTTTAGATACCTACGGATATTTCAAAATGTGGATCTGTCTAGCAATTTTTACTTTAGGTATGTTTGAGCTTAATTTTACTTCTGTATATCACTTAAACTTTTTTTAGATGGTAAAAACAGAATCAGAGCATAATAAATAACCAGCTTGTTTTGTCTAAAATCATTAACTATCAGGCATTTTTTTTTTTTGTTTTTTTTTTTGTCTTTTTGAAACAGGGCTGTCCTTGGAACTCACTCTGTAGACCAGGCTGGCCTTGAACTCACAAAGATTCCACATCGCTCTTGCCCCAAGTGCTAGGATTAAAGGCGCGCGCCCACCTGCCCGGCTAAAAAACTTTTTAAAAGGTATTCTCACTACTAAAACTCACCTTTGTTTCAACTAAGATTTAATATATGTTAAATAATTTCATGGTGGCACATGCCTTTAGTCTCAGCATAGAGGCACGGCAGGTGGTATCTTCTTTCTGAGTTCAAGGCCAGCCTAGTCTACGTAGTGAGTTCCAGGCTAACTGGGGCTACAGAGAAACCCTATCTCAAAAAGAGACCAAAAAAAATTGCATTAGCCTTTTTTTGGGGGGAGGGGTGGTTGAGAAAAAAAAAAAAACCATGTAGCTATTCCCTGGCCTTTACTTCACAGCATCTGCTTGCCTTGGCCTCCCAAGTGCTAGATTCAAGGCATGAACCACATGCTAGTTTTTCTTTTCTATTTTTTCTTCTTTCTTCTTTTCTTTCCGTTTCTTTTTCTTTCCTTCCTCTTTTTTTTTTTTTTTTTTTTTTTTTGTTTGTTTGTTTTTATATTAGCCCGCGCAGCGCTTTAACTGCACTTGGGAGGCGAGGCGCGGACTCTGTGAGTTTCAGGACCAGCTTGGGTCTACAGAGTGAGTTCCAGGACAGCCAGGAGTACAGGGAACCCTGTCTCAAATAGACCTAAAAAAAAAAAAAAAAAAAAAAAATAGGTTCTCCCGAGTTTGATCCCCAGCACCCACATGGCAGCTGAGAACCATCTTTAACTCCAGTTCCAGGGGAATCCAAGACCCTCTTCTGACCTACACAGCATTGCACGACACGGGTGCACAAACCTACATGCAGACAGTACACTCAGATACATACAAAAATAAAAAAATAATAAAAATAGGTCCTCCCTGTAGGCCCAGCTGGACTAGAACTTGTTATGTAGACGAGGCTGGCCTCAATCTCACAGAAATCTACCTGTCTCTGCCTCTAATGCACTGGGATTAAAGCCTTTTGCCACTGGGCCAGACTTGCTTTATAGTAAAACAAAACAAAACAACTGTTAATAGAATGAAACATTTCTTTATCAAATGACTAAATACATGTATAATGTAAAGCTGAAATCAGTTGTTTTAATAGTCATAGAATAAATGGTTCTTGGTGAAGTGGTTTTTACTCACACAAGCGTTTATTGGCTGTGTACCTCTGTCCTGTTTGTCTCTGTTGTCTACTCTTCATAACATTGCTTGGTTCTATGTTTGTAGCACCTGTGTGCTGTTACTGGTGCTTGGTGGTACTGTTGCAAATGGTGCTCTCCTGCTTCACTCTTAAGACTTTGGTCTGTGACTGTACTGAATTCTAATTAAGTCATCCCCAATATTAAAATACCTAACTTCATAAGTAGGCCTTGTAAGAAGGTTCTACTAGACTCTTTTTAAAAATAATTGTGCTGGGCGTGGTGGCACACGCCTTTAATCCCAGCACTCGGGAGGCAGAGATAGGTGGATCTCTGTGGGTTCAAGGCCGGCCTGGTCTACAGAGCGAGCTCCAGGACATCTGGTACTAAAAGAGAGACCCTGTCTCAAAAATACCAAAAAAAGTGTAAAACCAAAAAGAAAAATAATAATAATAATTGTTTAAAGTAGAAAGAATTTATTGTTGAAGGTCAGAAACCAGATTTTTGTTGTTTTCAGATAGGTCTTCACTTTGGAGCCCTGGCTGGGCTTGAATTTGTAATCCTCTTGCCTCAGCTTCCATGAACTGGGATTGTAGGCATGCACCATCATGCCCAGCTAAAAATCAGCTTTTTAATATAGCTTTTCTCCCTTCAAGATTAGGTACTATTAAGTGGATTCATCAAGGAAAGATGGTAAAACTAAATTTGCAGGCAAAACTAAAATCAATTTCAGTTAAATTATGAAAATAAATTGAAGATGCAATAATTCTGCCAAGAGAATTTTAATACTTAAAATATTACTAAGCCGGGCATGGTGGTACATCCCTCTAATCCCAGCACTTGGGAGGCAGAGGCAGGCAGATCTCTGTGAGTTCAAGGCCAGCCTGGTCTACATAGTGAGCTCCAGGAGACCCTGTCTCAAAAAGACAAAAAAAAATTATTACTTAAATACTTCAGAGAATTGTATAAGCCTAAAGTATTCATTATACCTTCTGAATTTCTGTGTTAAAAATAAATTGCTAGAGATACTTAACAAAATTATTGATTATATAAAATCAGAATGTAAGTTTTCTTTTGGCCTAAAAACTAAATTTTGTTCACATAGAGACTTTTGTAATTTTATATATATATAATTTTTTTACTCTGCTAAAACATATTTCACAGCTGTGCATGGTGGTGCATGCCTTTAATCCCAGCACTTGGGAGGCAGAGGCAGGTGGATTTCTATGAGTTCAAGGCCAGCCTGGTCTGCATAGTGAGATTTAGGCCAGCAGGGGCTACAGGGAGACCCTGTCTCAAAAAATACTTCACTATAATGGCTTATGTTATATGCTTATTCATATTCCAATATGAAGTCAGAAGAGTTATTTTTGCTAATGTGTAAACTATGGTATAGAAGCATGTGCTGTTGAAGTGGATATTGTAGAACCACACATGTATACACAAGTGAGACTTCTTCACACAAGGTGATAGACTTTGTTAATACCAATACGAAGCAAAAAATGCAAGTAGTACATATCAATGAGCATAGGTTACCCATATGAAAATGTATAAGTTGTGTAATGAGGTGTTTTACTTTAATTTCCAATAATGTATTTGGCTGTGTTTTTTTTTAATTAATTATTTGTTTGTTTGTCTGTTTGTTTGTTTGTATGAATGTACTGTCTGCATGTAGGTTTGTGCACCCGTGTCATGCAATGCCGCGGAGGTCAAAAGAGGGTGTCGGATTCCCCTGGAACTGGAGTTCTCCTGGAATTGGAGTTACAGACAGTTCTCAGCCACCATGTGGGTGCTTGGGATCAAACCCAGGTCCTCTGCAAGAGCGTCGGTGCTCTTAACCACTAGTCCATCTCTCCAGCCCCCATATTTGGCTGTATTTTACAGTGTTCATTTAACAGCATTGCTTCCAAGTGAAGTAACAAGTGCTAAGTCATTTAGTTCAGATTTTAATTCCTTATGGGAGCCAAAACAAATGAAACATGCTTTGCTTCTTTAATTCTTAACATTTCAATTCTCTTCTCAGTTATAGCTACGATTTGTCCCACTCGCTTCAATATAATCTTACTGTCTTGCGAATGCCCTTGGAGATGTTAAAATCAGAGACAGCCCAGACTCGCCAGGAGAGTTTTGACATCTTTGAAGATGAAGGATTAATTACACAGGGTGGCAGCGGTAGGTGGTTTTAGCATACTTAATATATGTTGACATGGCAGCCATGAAATGGCATCTCATCAAATTCTCTCACATTTCTGTCTCTCATTCCTTTATCCCTTGTGATCTTCATCTTTACATAGGGTTGTTTTGGATACATGAACCTGACCAACTCATTTTTATATCATTAATCACTATGTGATTTTACTTGTAGGACAGCCAGAAAATTATGTGCTTTCATTTTCTAGAAATTACTCATGCTCATTTAATGGAATACATTCAAGTTTAGTCTGTTGGTGAAGTTTTATGGAGATTTATTCTTTGAATACTGGAGAATGCACATCATCTTATTTTCCTTCATAAAGAGCAGCTGATTATGAGCTAAGTTTGGTGAAAAGTTACTGTGAGTTGCCTATTATAAGCTGGGTATTACATATGATATTCTGAGCTACATTAAAGAGTCCACTGGGTGAATGTAAAGCCAGTTGTATAGAGTTAAAAACCAAGTTGGAAAGTGAGGTCCAGAGATGAAGATCATACCGTTATGTCCAGAACCACCAGTGAAGCAGGACAGAAGCATTTGCTTTTTGGCCTTAGCTTGACCTGTTAGTCTCTCACAGGCTGTGTTTCTTTCCTGGGCAAGTGTCAGATCACTGCAGGACCACAGTGTGACTTGTGTAGGGTGTCTCTGGAGACCCTAAGCCAGGCACACCATACCTTTATGCCCCTTTAGCAGAACCATTATTTCCAGATTTTGAGTTTGGTCTAAAATTCTAAAGCTAAAGGCATTGCAAATGTGAAATCTGTAAAAGAATCATTTCAAATGTAATATACCTTAGCTGAATTAGGCTAACTATGGAAAAGTAGTAAGTCAACAATGGCTGTGATACAACTTAAATGATACTGATGAAGATGTGGGTAGAGAGGCAGAATCTGGTCTAAAAGGGACCTAGAACATCTGTCCTTGCAGGACACATAGGAAGAGGTAGGGTTGTATTAACTTTCCCAAGGTTCTGATATTCCCACAGCCTGGGAGTTGGTTTTTACACAGTGTATTATCTAACATATTCCTCTTTTCCTTTTTTGCCTGTAAAGATGCCATGGTTGCATTTGGCTCCTGTGCATAAACCAGAATTGTCTTCTTGTCTCCTAGTCAGATTAGCGACCTTGATTCCATATTGGTTTTATTCCTCCTTGTCATGTAATGTAACACATTTCCAGGTCCTAGTGATTAGGATTCAGACATCCTTCCTGGGTTTGGGGAACCTGATTGGAAACAGAGTGAGGATAGAGGTGGAAGTGGTATATCAGGAAGTGAGGATAGAAGGTAGAAGTGGTTTATCAGGAAGTGAGGATAGAGGTGGAAGTGGTATATCAGGAAGTGAAGATAGAAGGTAGAAGTTGTATATCAGGAAGTGAGGATAGAGGTGGAAGTGGTATATCAGGAAGTGAGGATAGAAGGTAGAAGTTGTATATCAGGAAGGGGGTGAAGGACTTTATATGAGCTCTTTAATCTAAACATCTCTGAGGTGAGTAGTAGTATTGCCCTTTTACACTTGTATAAGGTGGCACAGCGAGAGAGTGCCTGCCCCCATCTCTCTCTAAGACAAGAGTTCATGTAACACAGGATGGCCTCAGACTTTCAGTAGAACTGAGGATGACCTCGAACTCATGATCCTTCTGCCTCTCAAGAGTTGGGATTCCAGGCATGCTCTGTGATACCTAGTTTATGTTGTGCTGGGGCTCAAGCCCAGGGCCTTGTGCATACTATGCAAGTACTATACCAACTGAGCTACATCTCCAGCCCTTCCTCTTTCTCTTGTGTGATACGCTGAAATGGCAGAGAACATTTAATTTCCTTTTTTAATATATTTTTTAAATTTTATTTATTTTTGTATGTGTATGAATGTACTGTCTGCATGTAGGTTCGTGCACCTGTGTCATGCAATGCTGTGGAGGTCAGAAGAGGGTGTTGGATCCCCCCGGAACTGGAGCTAAAGACAGTTCTCAGCTGCCATGTGGGTGCTGGGGATTGAACCTGGTCCTCTAGAGCAGTCAGCTTTCTAACTTCAATTAAAAACTCTATTGTCAGAAAATTCATTTCTTTTTTGACTTTGAAGGAAGCAGCACAATGCTCTGAGTGCTGCTATGAATTATGTCCATTTAAGACAGCAGCACTCTTGACCAGCCTTGCATTCTGAAGTTAAAAACGGAAGTAGAAGGACAAAACTGTGTTGGATGTCAGACAGCATCCTTATCTTCCTCTTACTGACTTTTGTTTTTCAGGTGTATTTGGGATCTCTAGTGAGCCTTATATGAAGTATGTGTGGAATGGTGAACTTCTGGATATAATTAAAAACACTGTGCACCGTGACTGGCTATTGTATATTATTCACGGGTTTTGTGGGCAGTCAAGTATCCTTTTAGTAAAAACTATAATATGCATGTTGTTAATGCTGTGCAATTTGTAGAATGTACATATAAGAGGTTATCATTTTCCCCAAAAGGAAAACTTCCCCCATGTAAGTAGAAGCACGATTTGAATAGGCCTGTTATATGCACAAAAAAGATTAGTAAATAACAAGGAGAAAGTGTTACGTGGATATTAAGAGACATAACTAATGAGGATCATGCATGTCTGGGAGAGAGACCAGGATGCCTGACAGGTGGGGACAGTGTGCAGGCTCAGGGGTACAGAACTTCATGCTTTAGCAGTGACTACAGAGAGGCACATAGTTTGGACCAGCAGCATGTCAGGGTATACATGGAAAAACATAGCCATGTTCTCATGACTTGTGTGCATAACTCCAGGGAACGATCTGAGTGGAGTCAGATTGAGAGTCACCAGATTGCTGTGGTAGTCATGCTAAGGACTTGGGATTGGTTCTAGAACTTTTAAAACTTTCATTCATGAAGGCAACAGGTACAAAGTAGTGTTCGTGAAGCTTGACTTGACAGCCATTTTCAAGGTGCATGAAGTAAAATGAGATGGGCACAAGGGATATAAAGGAGTTAGAGAAAGCTAAGAGGAAATAATGGGAGAAAGCCTCAGGAACAGATTAGAGGAAGCAGAAAATAGAATATCAACACTGGAAGATAAAGTGGAAGAACTAGAATGCTCAGGAAAAGAATATGAAAATTTTTTAAAAACTCAACTCAAGAGTGGGGGCTGGAGAGATGGCCTAGCGGTTAAGAGTGCTGATCGCTCTTACAGAGGACCCGGGTTCGATCCCCAGCACCCACATGGCGGCTGAGAACCGTCTGAAGCTCCAATTCCAGGAGAACTCCAGTTCCAGGGGAATCCGAGACCCTCTTCTGAACTCCGCGGCGTTGCACGACACGGGTGCACAAACCTACATGCAGACAGTACATTCATACACACACAGAAATAAATAAAATTAATAAAAAAAAAATTTAAAAAAACTCAAGAGTGAAACAATCAGGACATATGGGACACCATATTTCCACACCATATCATAGTTAAAGCTCTAGACGCCCAAAACAAAAACGAAATGCTGAAAGCAACGAGAGAAAACCAACAAATTACATATAAGGGGAAACCCATCAGAATTACAGCAGACTTCTCAGTGCATGCTATGAAAGCCAGAAGAACGTGGACCAAAGTATTCCCAGTACTAAATGACTATAGATGCCAACCCAGATTACTATACCCAACAAAAATATTGATCATAGTTGAAGGAAAAAGAAATGTTTATGTCATCTTCCATGACATAAACAAGATGAAAGAATACATGTCCAGGAAACCAGCCCTTGAAAAAATACTTGAAGCAATTCAAAGGACAAAAGAAAGGATCAACTATCCCCAAACAGTGAGAGAGAGAAACTAATAAAAGTACAAAAATGCAAATCTAAACCAAGAATGCAAACAGAAAATAGAATGAAAAGAAGACACACACATCTCTCAAGAATAACCTCCAATATTAATGGGCTTAATTCCTC
This sequence comes from Rhizomys pruinosus, assembly GCA_009823505.1. Lineage (NCBI taxonomy): Eukaryota > Metazoa > Chordata > Mammalia > Rodentia > Spalacidae > Rhizomys > Rhizomys pruinosus. The sequence continues at coordinate 221,065 of VZQC01003373.1, forward strand.
AATCAAAAGACATAGACTAGGAGAATGGATTAGAAAGCAGAATCCATCTAAATGCTGTTTACAGGAAACACATCTCACCCTTAAGGATATGTACCAACTTAAAGTGAAAGGCTGGAAAAAAATATTCCAAGCAAATGGAACCAAAAACCAAGCAGGAGTTCCTATCTTAATATCAGACAAAAACAGACCTCAAAGTAAAACTAATCAGAAGAGACAAACAGGGCCATTACATCCTTATCAAAGGAACAGTTAACCATGAAGATCTCACAATCACAAATATATATGCACCAAACTCTGGCACACCTAACTTTATAAACACAATCCTGCAAGACCTTAAGGCACAGATTAATCCCAACCCACTAATAGTGGGGGACTTCAATACCCCACTGAGCCCTTGGATAGGTCAGCTGGACAAAGGATAAACAGAGAGACATCTGAACTGAACGATATGATACACCAAATGGACGTCACAGATATCTACAGAATATTCCACCCAAACACCAGAGAATATACTTTCTACTCAGCACCCCAGGGAACATTCTCCAAAATTGACCACATACTGAGAAAGCCTGCAGGAGTAGTGTAGGCATAATGCAGCAGGGGCTGGATTGGAAAGGCGTGTAATAGAAGTAGATTGATCCTTGAGTTAGGCTGATGAGCTTACTTTGATGGCAATTTGGGTTTCCTTCTGCAGGTTCACTTTTCATTTAACTGAGCTAATGGTGAAGTCTTTCAAGAAAGCCCCATTGTGGAAGGCAGGATATACTGTCTACCATGGCTGTAGATTTTTCTTGTCACTTTTTGAGATAATAATGGACAGCACTTAGTGTTTTGGGTTGATGTTTCTCCTTCTATCTTGGTCTTTTAAAAGTCTATAGCAAAAGGTTTAAAGTGATTGCTTTGAAGCCATGAACTGGGTGCATGAGATGGGCCGGCATTGTGCCTTCTTACACCACTGGAGCAGTTGAGTCCAGGGGTGCACCAGAGGGCCATCTTGAAGAACATCACCTTGAAGAGTGCCAGGGCTGCTTGCTGTCTTTGTGGCACTTGCAGGAGAGGCTGGGTGCAGACACAGGGATTTTGAGATAGATATGGGAAGCCGATGTACCACCCTGAACATCTGGGTCATTGCTTTATAATTACTTCAACTGAGATGTGCTGTTGTCTGAACATTCACTGCATAACAGAGATCATGTTTTTCCCCAAAATAAAATCTTCCTGATAAGAACATGAGTTTTTACCACCAGAAACAAATAGAATGTGTCTAAAGACCATTTCTAATTCTAGTCTGATTTGTATTTCCAAGAGCTAGCTCAGGGCCTGGCATATATTAATCATAGTAAATGCTTGGTTTTAAAATAGTGAACAGCAGCCAGGTGTGGTGGTGCATGCCTTTAATCCCAGCACTTGGGAGGCAGACACAGGTGGATCTCTGTGAGTTCAAGGCCAGCCTGGTCTACAGAGTATCCAGGCCAGCTGGGACTAAAGGGAGACCCTATCTCAAAAAGACCAAAGAAAAGAAAAATAATGAACAGCATCATAGATTATCATTTTATTATTTTTTTATGGATTATAATTTTAAAACTCAGTTTAAGTGTTAACTGGTCTTCTGGTGATCAAGCATTTAATGAATTCTGGTAGTCTATGCAATGATAAGAGTAATTGCTCTTATTAAGCATTAACTACAAGCCTGACACTAGAAGTTTTATACAGATTACCTCAGCTCATGCACCCAAGCGCTGAGCACCAGTACAGATTGATTATCTCTTATCCAAAATGCTTATGACCAGAAGTGTTTCAGAGTTTGGACTTTTGTGGGATTTTGGAAAATTTGCATAAACTTGAGATATCTTGTGTTTAGGTTCCAGTGAGAGAGGTTCATTTGTTTCACATTCATACTAAAGACTTGGCCTGAAGGTTATTTTATCTAATGTTCTTACTGTGTCTACAGTTTGATTGAACAAGATCCAGCATAGCATTTTTCAATTTTGGTTCATATTGGCACTCAAATTATTTCAGACTTCAAAGAATTTTGGGTTTTAGACTTTTGGATCATTGTTCAACTTACACATGCCTTTTGATTCGTTTTTTTTAGTAGATAAGATTTTAGCTCAGAAAGTTAAAGTGACAAATAATCAGCTACATATTGGTTAAGCAGTTCACAGTAACTCATTCAGTGTTTAGATTTTGGACTGCTATTTATTTATTTGTTTGTTTGTTTATTTATTTATTTATTTATTTATTTATTTATTTATTTATTTATTTATTTGAATGTACTGTCTGCATGTAGGTTTGTGTACCCATGTCGTGCAATGCTGCGGAGGTCAGAAGATGGTGTCGGATTCCCCTGGAACTGGAGTTCTCCTGGAATTGGAGTTACAGACGGTTCTCAGCCACCATGTGGATGCTGGGGATCGAACCCGGGTCCTCTGCAAGAGCAGTCGGCGCTCTTAACCACTAGCTCATCTCCCCAGCCCTGAACTGCTTTTAAAGTATTCATTCTATTCCCTCCTTCCCTCAATATTATATATTCCTTCATAATTTAAACTTTGTATTAAATGACACATGCTCTTTTTATCTTTTTATTTTTAAATTTATTTTTATGTGTATGAGTTTTTTGCCTGCATGTATACAGGTGCACCCATGTCATACAGTAGGTGCAGAGGTTAGAAGAGGGTGTCAGATCCCCTGGAACTGCAGTTATGGTTGGTTGCTGGGAACTGAACCCAGGCGTACTTAACCACTGAGCCATCTCTCCAACCTTGATACATGCTCTTTTTGAGAGGTATATGACTGATGACTGAGGAAGGATTAGTTGTACTTCTTAATATTTTTACTTGTTTACAAAAAGCAGGCCTTCCTTGGCTCATAATGCAGTAACCTATATATTATTTCCTTCAAACTTCTTAGAACTTAGTCTTTGAGCAGGCTGGGTGTTGCCATCATACCAGGAGAATTCTGAAGAACCATGAGTCCCAGTGTGCCTTCATTCTTGGGTGGATCTTTTTCTGTCTTGCAGCCATTGGATAAGATGTATTTATATACATAAAGAATAATGATTCTTGGGGTTTTGTGTGACAGTCATGAATTCTAAAAATCTTTAACTTGATTTCTAAGAGCTATTGATCTATGGACGACCAGTGTATGTTACTCTAATAGCCAGAAGATCCAGTAAGTTTGCTGGGACCCGTTTTCTCAAGAGAGGTGCAAACTGTGAGGTAAGAGGACAGCATCTCTAGTAACCCTGTAACCTTTGACATCAGTATTGCTGACATCGATGAAGCTGTGGAATTTTCATTCTTTTTTTGCATTTTTATAGATTTTATTTTGTTTTGGGGGGAAAAGGGTACACACTTGCTATTATATGTGTGGAAGTCAGAGGACAACTTTTAGAAGTCAAGTCTCTCCTACCACTGGGTTCCAAGGATTGAACTCAGATGGTCAGGCTTAGTGACAGATATCTTCACTAAACTACTGAGCCATCTTGCCAGCCTGAAGCTGTGGAATTTTGAAAGTGGAGGGGGTTTTTTTGGTTTGGTATATTAGCAATTGAACAAATAATTCTCCAGAGTATAAAACTGGTGTAAGAAAAAGAATGACTAATACATAAATATTCTAAGCAGTCAGCTATCTTAGAGTCATGCAGTGAGTTATGAAATGTGAAATGTTTTGCATGTGAGCCATTTCTGAAATATATGAAAGTAGGTACAAAACCAGCAAAGTACCTCACTGAAGGCGTGAGGAGAAGGTGGCTCCCATCCTCCATGTTCTTGAGTGCTCTACTCTGCTTGCAGTAGACAACTTGAGTCTTAGACAAATGTGTGATTGAATAGACAGATTGATTGAGGCATTAGGCTTTGATCCTGGCTTTAAATAGCAATGTTGTTCTTAAAGTTATATCAGCACTGAAAGTAATTTTATTTGGTAAGGAAAAGTAGAATTTTCAGCTATATTTTTTGCTTTCAAATATTGAAAGGGTAACTGAACTGACACTGTGAAGGCCTCTGAAGGCCTCTGAAAGTATTCTTTGCCAGGTCCTTTATGCTTTCACAGGTAAAGTTACCTCCAAACCCCCATTTTGACTCTTTACTCTTTCAGATCTTCAGTTGTTATCTGATCTCCTTTTGGGTCTTCAGAATTGAATTTTTATTTCTTCTATTTTTATTTCCTGTATAATTTCACATAATTCTTTTCTTTTCTCTGTCTTCCTGCCATTTACACTAGGCAAGCTACTATTTGTGATTTGTGTTATTAATTAATTTGATTTTTTTCTGCTTTATTCTAACATTTTTAATTGCTTTCCTTTATCATGTTTTAATGGTTCTGATTTTTCAGTGTGCACACTGAATATTGACAGCATCTACCTATTTTAAGACATATAAAGAATAAGAGTTACCATTTTATCATGTATTTCATTTTTTCATTAAAAAGCTCTAAGAACCTAAAATATCTTTTATCTCACCTTTCTTTCCAGGGTGATGTTGCCAATGAAGTGGAGACAGAACAGATACTCTGTGATGCTTCTGTGATGTCTTTCACTGCCGGCAGTTATTCTTCTTATGTGCAAGTTAGAGGGTCAGTTCCCTTGTATTGGTCCCAGGACATCTCAACCATGATACCGAAGCCGCCTATTACATGTGTGTGGAACAGCCTTTTATTGCTCACTCTTTTCTACTGTCATTTAGAGATGATGACTTACTGCCACAGAAACCTGATAAATGGTTGAGTTTTAATGAGGTTTTAGTTCTATGAAGTAGATCATTAAGAAGAATAACTTCTATTATCTTTACACAATGAATTCATCCTTAATTTTAACTATTAGCAAATTACTTAATTTTGCTTCAGAAATAGAGGAATCATTCACATTTAATAAATACATGATTAATGAGTTTCCAGTGAGTTCCTTGAGAGAGATTTGGGTAGTACAACTGCTAGATGAGTTGAATTGCATGCCTTTTGACATTTTTGAAGACCTTACACTTCCTTTATTTCTGCTTCATAGTTTCATCCAGGTTTTTGCTTACCTATTTTCCTTCTCAGTGGACCAGGCAGATCCGTTTGCACATGTGGCTGCTCTCCACTTTGACCAGATGCTTCAGAGGTTTGGCTCCCCCATCATCATCCTGAACTTAGTGAAGGTACGATGTGCTTTTCAAACACACTGGACTGTCTTTTCATCGTAAAAGGTATTAGCAAGTTGTGCTTTCACTTTTCCAGAGATGTGTCATGCTTTGACGCCTGTGTCTGAGCTACTGTTCCTTGGCCTCACATTCCTCATGGCTTCTTCCTTACTTGCCAAGAAGAACCAGTAGTGTACATCTCCAAGAAAGAGAGTGATGCATTGTATCAGGCTCCTGATTTCCTTGTGTGAACTAGGTCTGTGTTCAAGTCCCATCTTAGTTCCTGGATGACATGGAGAAAGAAGGATACAGATCAAACTGCCCTCCCTCACTTTGATGTAGCCAGCTCCTTTGATAATCTATAAGAACTGCAAAATATATATATATATATATATATATATATATATACACACATATATATGTATATATATATACATATATATATTCAAAAGGCTTTATTCAGAAATTAGTTTTTCTGTTGTGTAGGAGTGAGGTGGGCTTGTGGGAAGCTCAGGCAAGGTGATATCATTGGCCTTATAGCTCTTTATTTCTCAATCAAAGTACACTTGACTNAGTCGAAAAAAAAAAAAAAAAAAAAGGCTAAAAAATGTGTATGTGATAAAAAAGAGAATAAAAAAATTTTAAAGATAAAACATAATAGAGGACGTGAAGTGGGGGAGACAGTAAAGTAGGGGTGGAGATGGCCAGGATCTGAATATGACCAAAATAAATGCTATGCTTCTCCAATCAATACAAATGTTATTAAATACTGAAAAATAAATAAAATAAAAATGTGTATATGTACATACAAGTTGACTAGAAACATGGAAGCAGTACTAAGTCAATTTTAAGTTGGTGAAAGTGATTGCCTGCCTTTTCCCAGCATAGATAAGAGATAGATAATTGGGTTTCTTTCCCTTTGCCAGGCAGATGTAATGTAAAAAGACAGGACCAAAGTCTGACTTAAGGTCATTGTAAGTCTGACTTTAAGTTTTTAACTTGAATGGAACTATTCTGATATTGCCAAGGAGGCCAGATCTCTCCCTATTAACCTGCCGGCTGCACAGCGTGCTCCACGCCAGCCTGGCCCACATATTTCCCAGGCCACTCTGGTAGAGATGCCCCTCTACTAAGTACTAGACGGGAACCTACAGCTGTAGCCAGTTGAGGGCCACTGAGAACTCATCCTGGTCTAGACAGCACTCCCTAAACATAGGTGGCACAAGGTAAGGCTTGGTCCTGTTTGAAAGCCTTTCCATCTCCTTGGCTCTTTGAAGGTCATTAGTTGCTGAAGAAATCGCTTGCATTTATATTATTTTCATTTTAGTAGATGGGTTTCATTTGCATATATTTGAGACTGGCTTTTCTCCTTTCTGAGGTAAGGTACTAAGCTGCAGAGGTAGCTCAAAAGTGAAGATGTTTAAAGTCTGATTTAGAGTAATTGTAAGTCTGATATTTAAGTTTTTTACTTAATCATTTTTTAAAATGTTTCTGATAAAGGAACGAGAGAAAAGAAAGCATGAACGGATTCTGAGTGAGGAGCTCGTGGCTGCTGTGACCTACCTTAACCAGTTTCTGCCTCCAGAGCACACAATTGTCTACATCCCTTGGGACATGGCCAAATATACCAAAAGGTGACCGAAGCTCACCTGTGTAGCTTTGTGTTTCCTATTACTGTCAAACAGCAGCTGATCTCTGTGTAATGTTGCTCTTTTAATTTCCTTTTGAGGCGGCTGGGGAATTGATTTGAGCGCTTAAATGAAGTGACCAGCTCTCCACCTGCCCTTCTCCTGCCCATCCTGGGCGAACCATCAGAGATTTCACAGCATCTCTTTTTCCTTAAAGGCGTTAGTTTGGCTTTTTCTATTTCATACTGTCTTGTTCTTTAAGCTCTCACAGATACCACTTTCAGGCATCTCTCTTGTAAGTGAATGTGCAGTAACTCTGTTAATAGTAAATCTAAGTCCCTTAATGAACTGTTTGGTTCTGGAATGTTTTAAATCTCAGGGATTCTGTTTCAGAAAATGTAATCTTCATGCCCAGAGCAAGTCTTTGTTCTATGGCCGCCACCCCTGTGACATGGTTTCTCACCTCTCTTTTATCTCTCAAGATTTGGTTCAGTACTAATCTTTTCTAAGGAACTTTTTTCATTAAACCTCGCATTGTCTTTTATGCTGGGCATAATGGCCCATGCTCTTAGCCCCAGCACTGGAGGCAGAGGCAGGCAGATCACTGTGAGTTTGAGGCCAGCCTGATCTATGTAGCCAGTTCTATGCTAGTCAGGGCTACATAGTGAAATCCTATTTCAAAAACAAACAAAAACCTCACAAAATGGAACAGCCCTTGTCTTCTAGGCATCTACTGCACATCATATACACAGTGGATTTCTTTCCTGTTCCTATTTGGTTTTGTGCTTAACACCTTGTGGTGTTTTTCTTAAATTATTTTTATAGTTAATATGCCACGAATCCGCACATGCACCTGCTTTCCTAGAGCATGTTAGTCAAATGGTTGATGCAATTCATATTCATTTCTTTTCCAGTTTTATCTTCCTTTGTCACAGCACTAAGCAATTGTTTTATGAGTGCTTAATGATTTGACTGACAGCTCTTGAGAAGTGAAAGGCTTTGGGAAAACCTTGTGACAGTGGCCTGTGCCAAGATTAAGGAATGTGCTGCGTTGATATTAAGTTACAAATACAAACCTCTCTTCCTTCCTTCCTTCCTTCCTTCCTTCCTTCCTTCCTTCCTTCCTTCCTTCCTTCCTTCCTTCCTTCCTTCCTTTCTGCATATGAATGTACTGTCTGCATGCAGGTCTGTGCACCCATGTCGTGCAGTGCCGTGGAGGTCAGAAGAGGGTGTCGGATTCCCCTGGATCTGGAGTTCTCCTGGAATTGGAGTTTCAGAAGGTTCTCGGCCACCATGTGGGTGCTGGGGATCGAACCAGGGTCCTCTGCAAGAGCAGTCGGCGCTCTTAACCACTAGGCTATCTCTCCAGCCCCCAAAACTTTTATTTTCAATTAGAATCTAGTGCTGCTAGTTATTGAGCCCACATAATATTCCTACATTAATTATTACAGCATTCTAATTAAGTATAAACCATAAGATTTTTAAAAATACCTTTATTATTGATTTATTTGCCTTACATGTGAGAATAGATGTGTATTAAAACCCAAGTTCTCACTCTCTCATTATTCCTTCTCTCACCAGCAAGCTGTGTAATGTTCTTGATCGACTGAATGTGATTGCAGAAAGCGTGGTAAAGAAAACAGGTTTCTTTGTAAACCGCCCTGATTCTTACTGCAGCATTTTGCGCCCAGATGAAAAGTATGTATGGATTTAAAATGGCAAATAAGGGTTGGGAAGGTAACTTGGTAAAGTGCTTGCTATATAAGCGTGAGGACAGAGTTTGATCCCTGGCTTATAGTGCTAGGGCTGAGGAAGCAGAGCAGAGCAAGGCATATCCTTAGGGCTCATTGGCCCACCAGCCTAGCTTACTTGGGGAGCTCCAGGCCAGAGAGAGGCCCATTGTCCTAAGAAAAAATCAAGGTGAAATGGCTGAATAGGTAAAGGTTCCCGCCACTACACCTGACAACCCGAGTTTGATTCTCAGGACCCACATAGTGGGAGGGAAATGACCCCTCCAAGTCTTCATCTGACCTCCACACTCAGGCACTGTGGGACACACACACACACACACACACACACACACACACAAAATCTTATATGTATAAATTTTTTAAAAAGTGGATGACATTTGAAGAATGCCAGCCAAGATCGACTTCTGACCTCTGTGTACATGCACCCACACCTGCACTGACATTGGCCTCTGTGCACATGCACCCACACCTGCACAGACATTGGCCTCTGTGCACATGCACCCACACCTGCACAGACATTGGCCTCTGTGTGCATGCACCCCACCTGCACAGACATTGGCCTGTGTGCATGCACCCACACCTGCACAGACATTGGCTTCTGTGTGCATGCACCCACATCTGCACAGACATTGGCCTCTGTGTGCATGCACCCACACCTGCATAGACATTGGCCTCTATGTGCATGCACCCACACCTGCAGACATTGGCCTCTGTGTGCATGCACCCACACCTGCACAGACATTGGCCTCTGTGTGCATGCACCCACACCTGCACAGATATTGGCCTCTGTGTGCATGCACCCACACCTGCACAGACATTGGCCTCTGTGTACATGCACCCACACCTGTACAGACATTGAACCAATCCATGTGCATACAGCACATGAGTACACACAGTCACACACACACACACACACACAGGAAGAAAATTTAAATCAAGATTTTTGTTCTTTTATATAAAAAATATCCTAGGGGCTGGAGAGATGACATAGTAATAAGAGCACTTGCTCTGTAAGCGTGAGGACCCGAGTTTGAATTACCAGCACCCAAGTAAAAAGCTGGGCATGACTCTGCATGCCTGTAACTCCAGCGCTGGGAGGTAGAGACAGGTGGATCCCAAGAGCTTGCTGTGCGCACACACCCCAAAGTAAGACAAAATATATTCCAAATACATGAAATCTGTGCTAGCTGAAATATGGAGAGATGAATTTAGTCTTTGGGCAGGCAGGGTGCTCAGGGGGCTATGTAATGAGCACTCACTTTGTGCCTTGGAACCCCTGTGATGGCTTTATGCCTTGAGATGGAGGAGGGGCAGTGGTGAGGGGGACTCATCTCTTGTTGTGTAGAATAAACATTATGTAAAATATTTCTGTAAAATGAATTTTTCTGTAGTGAATTCTGTTGTTTAGTATTAATAGGAACAGGAATTTTCCTGGTTGAAGATGGATACCTTCATGAGAGTTGAATTCGTTGTCATGTTACATTGATTTTTCTCCCAATTTTTTTGGCATTGCTAGTGTGTGGGCTGCTTCAGATCAAGAGTCCATACTATATTTACCTTTTAAGGAACAAATATCATGTATTTCCAGCATTTTTCAGTAAACATAATTAACTATAGTGGTTAAGTAAAAATTAAAAAATCAATGATTATGGTGGACATGGTGATGCACGCCTTTAATCCTAGCAGTTGGGAGGCAGTGGCAGGAGGATCTCTGTGAGTTCAAGGCCAGCCTGGTCTATAGAGTGAGTTCCAGGACAGCTGGGGCTATAGGGAGACCCTGTCTCAAAAAGACCAAAAAAAAAAAAAATCAATAATTAGTATTTATGTCTTTGGAAATAATCTTTCTGTTAGAGTTTTCATTGTTTGAATTTGGGGGAAATCTTAATATACAGTGGAGAGAGCAAAGGCATAGAAGATTTTATTAGTATGGTGCCTAAAACTGTGCATGTTTATAGAGACCAAATAAATGAGCTTAAAGGAAAGCAAGAGAGACTTTGGTTGAACATGGCTTTCTTTGAGCAGAACATGGTGACTGATCCATCAGTTATTTACACATTCACTTACCTGAAAGGATGAGATAATACAGAATTAACTAATTGTTCCCTCTTTCCCTTATGTTGCTATGATTCTTAACCAAAGTCTATGAATATGTATTATATAGTTAGATAAAAGCAGGGGTTTGGAGGTGTGGCTTAGTGGTAGAACATGTGCTTAGTATGCTCAAGGCCTGGGTTTAATTCACAGCACTGGAAGAAAGAAAAATGTAAAGCATTTATTTTTACACACAGGTGGAATGAGCTAGGAGGATGTGTGATTCCCACTGGTCGGCTGCAGGTACAGACAGCAAGTATAATGTGTTCATGGTCTATAATGTTTTTTATTCTTTGAGAGCTTCATACAATGTATTTTGGTCGTATTCCTCCTCTCAGTTCCTCCAAGATCCACTGCCATATCCCAACCCACCCAGCTTCCTGTTCTACCTCCCCAGTCCCATTGAGCCCAAATATATAAGTGTGAAACCTGCCCAGGAGTATGGTCAACCTACCAGGGGTCATACACATTAAAAAAACTGACTCTTCCTCTCCCAGCAACTATCAAATGCCAATACTTGTTAACTTGGGATGGGACTTCGTGCCCACCTACCTGTCAGTGCTGGGATTTTGTCTGACTTGAGCTTGAGCAGGTCTCTTGCAGCTGTCACAATCGCTGTGAGTTGCAGGTACAAATGCTGTTGCCTAGTAGTCATTGACCACCTCTGGCTCTTACAGTCTGTCCACACCCTCTTCTTTGGATGGTCTCTGAGCCTTGGGGGAAGGTTGTAGTGTAGATGTTCCATTTAGAGCTGACCACTGAAGTCTCTCATTCTCTGCATCCTGACTGGTTGTGGGTCTCTGTGATGCTACCTTTTACGGCAAGAAGCTGCTCTGATGAGGACTGAGAGATACACTAAACTATGGGTGTAGCAATAAGTCATTAGGAGTCACTTCAACTCTATGTCCACTTGACAGAATATTAGTACCAGGTTCTCCCCTAGGACCCATGACCTTTCTAGGCCTAAGTTCTTCATCCTAATAACAGGGCCAGGTATGGGTTCCAACGTGGAATGGACTTTAAACCCAGTCAGAGGGTGGCTAGTTACACCCGTAACATTTGTGTCACTGTTGCACTACTGGCCACACCTTGCCAGGCCAATGGTTATTGTAGTTCTCAGGCTTCACCCATGGGTAAGATTGATGATTCCTTTTCTCCACTGGCAGCATGCACAGCACTTTCTAGCACTGTGCAAACTAGGCAGAAGGAATAAAGCTTTGAGGTCAGTACCTGCTTGAGTTCTCCATGTTATATGGTTCAAGTTTGTGTTGTCATCAGCAATAGGATTTTACCATGAGGTTCTGGAGGGTAACTGAGAGCAATGGCAGTATCCTCTATTTGAGGGTCTTTGGATCCCACTAGCCAACAGCCCAAAGACAGGTAACCCATTTCTGGCGTTGGGGTTTTTTTTTTTTTTTAGGATGAGGTGTCTAGTTGGCATGTTGTCACCCCTGATATAAATGAACTCCAGTAATCTCTTGTTAAATGCGTATGTATAGATGTTAAGAACTTCTACAGTAGTAGGTTTTCAAAGGGTCTTTAGTGCTTGTTTTCCTTCCTCCTGTTCCCTCTTTTACCTACCTACCCATCTTCCACCCCATATTCTCATTTCTATTGTAGTCTTCCCTTTTCACCCTCTATATCACTATATTCTTTCCTTGAAAGAATCCCCCTCCGTGTGTGTGTGTGTGTGTGTGTGTGTGTGTATGTGTGTGTGTGACAAGGTCTCACTACGTAGCCCTGACTAGCCTGGCACTCACTAAGTAGATCAGACTGACATTCAACTCATAGAAATCTACTGGCCTCTGTCTGTCTCTTGAGTGCTGAGATTGCCATTACTAATTTTTTGTAATGTTTTTTATAGCAACTATTGAGAAATAGTAAAGGTATAATTACTAATCCTTGAAAATGATTTTTAAAAGCCTTCCTGTTTATTTAAATCTTGCACAAAAATGTGTAGCCAAGATAATAGAGCCTATGATTTTTTTTCTAAAACATTTTATTATTGGAAGTTAAAAAATAAGTATGGAAACTATGGAAATAGAACTGGGCATGGTGCCACATGCCTTTAATCTCAGCCCTTAGGAGGCAGAAGCAGATGGATCTCTGTGAGACTGAGGTCAGCCTGGTCTCCAGGTGGGCTGGGACTAGGGAGACTGTGTCCAAAACTATAACAAATAGAAAAACAAAAAGACAAAAAAGGGGGAAATAATTAGATTGACTTTGGAGAATAAGCTACTGTTCATTATATTTATTAGATATGCTTTGAGAATGCTGTAGCTTGGGCCTGGGGAGGTAGCTCAGCAGTTAAGAACACTTTCTGCTCTTCCAGAGGACTCAAGTTCTGTTCTCAGCACCCATATCAGGCATCTCACAATTGCCTGGGACTCCACCTCTAGGGACTCAGACACCCTCTCCTGGTCTGTAAGGTTACCTGCACACATATGGTATACATTCACACAGACATACATATATACATAATAAAAATATTTTTTTTCTTCTATTATTTTTTTCATTTTTTAACAATGAGTAATAATTTATGAGTACAAGCATCCTTCATGTAAAACCAATTTGTAAGCACTTGTGCCCAAACCCACACAGCCCAAGGGTCCCACCATCCAGCTGGGGGGGCTTGTATGTTCAATCAAGTTGATCAAATAAGTGTCTAGACTATATTGCTATAGTTTCACCATTCACCCCAATCACAGCCTTTACATTCTACCATGCCCCCTCTTCCACAGATTGTTCCCTAGGCTTAGAAAAGGGGCACAGGTGGACAAGAGGCAAAACAGTCTACTTTCTCTGGAGCTGTTTTCTTGGACTCTGGTCAGTTCTTGCTGTTTCCTTTCATGGACTGACAGTTTGTCTAGGAATAACCTTTCGATCCTACTAATGAAGCACAAGCAATTAGATATATAGGTATTTAAACAGTACTAATTGTTATGGTAGGTTACTTTGGTATAGATACAGATGTTTGGATGGTATGTTAATCCATGAATTACATTTTTTTTTCTGTTAAATATGACAGGGTCTTACTGTGGCTTATAACATCTCCTAACC
>VZQC01003373.1:236323-247983 GCA_009823505.1 Rhizomys pruinosus
GTGTGTGTGTGTGTGTGTGTGTGTGTGTGTATGTGTGTGTGTGACAAGGTCTCACTACGTAGCCCTGACTAGCCTGGCACTCACTAAGTAGATCAGACTGACATTCAACTCATAGAAATCTACTGGCCTCTGTCTGTCTCTTGAGTGCTGAGATTACCATTACTAATTTTTTGTAATGTTTTTTATAGCAACTATTGAGAAATAGTAAAGGTATAATTAGTAATCCTTGAAAATGATTTTTAAAAGCCTTCCTGTTTATTTAAATCTTGCACAAAAATGTGTAGCCAAGATAATAGAGCCTATGATTTTTTTTCTATAACATTTTATTATTGGAAGTTAAAAAATAAGTATGGAAACTATGGAAATAGAACTGGGCATGGTGCCACATGCCTTTAATCTCAGCCCTTAGGAGGCAGAAGCAGATGGATCTCTGTGAGACTGAGGTCAGCCTGGTCTCCAGGTGGGCTGGGACTAGGGAGACTGTGTCAAAAACTATAACAAATAGAAAAACAAAAAGACAAAAAAGGGGGAAATAATTAGATTGACTTTGGAGAATAAGCTACTGTTCATTATATTTATTAGATATGCTTTGAGAATGCTGTAGCTTGGGCCTGGGGAGGTAGCTCAGCAGTTAAGAACACTTTCTGCTCTTCCAGAGGACTCAAGTTCTGTTCTCAGCACCCATATCAGGCATCTCACAATTGCCTGGGACTCCACCTCTAGGGACTCAGACACCCTCTCCTGGTCTGTAAGGTTACCTGCACACATATGGTATACATTCACACAGACATACATATATACATAATAAAAATATTTTTTTTCTTCTATTATTTTTTTCATTTTTTAACAATGAGTAATAATTTATGAGTACAAGCATCCTTCATGTAAAACCAATTTGTAAGCACTTGTGCCCAAACCCACACAGCCCAAGGGTCCCACCATCCAGCTGGGGGGGCTTGTATGTTCAATCAAGTTGATCAAATAAGTGTCTAGACTATATTGCTATAGTTTCACCATTCACCCCAATCACAGCCTTTACATTCTACCATGCCCCCTCTTCCACAGATTGTTCCCTAGGCTTAGAAAAGGGGCACAGGTGGACAAGAGGCAAAACAGTCTACTTTCTCTGGAGCTGTTTTCTTGGACTCTGGTCAGTTCTTGCTGTTTCCTTTCATGGACTGACAGTTTGTCTAGGAATAACCTTTCGATCCTACTAATGAAGCACAAGCAATTAGATATATAGGTATTTAAACAGTACTAATTGTTATGGTAGGTTACTTTGGTATAGATACAGATGTTTGGATGGTATGTTAATCCATGAATTACATTTTTTTTTCTGTAAAATATGACAGGGTCTTACTATGGCTTATAACATCTCCTAACCGCTAGAGGATGTAAGCTTGTGGCATCAGCCATGGGTTATTCCTCTGAGGAGAGAGCTAATAGCCAATTAGATTTGGGATATATGGACATATGGCTGCCACTGCTGCACAGGATTTCCAGGCAGGTGAGGTGTAGCTGGTACTGACGGAGGAGTCTTGCTTGACTCAAGGAGACCTGTATTTGCTTTATTGGTTTAGTGGCCTTTGGTAATACTCTCTGGTATTCCAGAGACCAACTGTACACTTGCAAGTGCAGTCTCAATACATCTTTCCCATGCTTACATCAGGTCTTCGACAGCAGGGCCTTATCGCCTCTCTTCTTGCAGGTATCCCAGTTTACAGGCAAGAAGTCTTTACCTTTTGGGGGGTCTTGGATCCCCTGACCAACATCTCCTTGGTAGAATAATCCATTGCTGATATCAGAGCTCTCCTGTATTAATATATTTGGCTTAAGTGCACAGCTTAAGGAGACTTTAGTATTATATTTGGTTCTGAATAGAGTATAATCCTTTTCACAGTTCCTATGTCTATTAGTCAATTAAAGAAGGCAGTTTTACCAGTTTATAACAGTTGGCTCCAATTCACAGTTAGAGAGCGACCTCATCATCATATTCCTCCTTGTTTTATGGAGGGGAGGTAAGAAAATCTCTCATATTAAAACTTTGCAGCACCTAGAAGGTAAGTTTCATTAGGACTCATTATAAATAGTTGTTACAAGTAGGATCCACAGAGGGATTTGATGTCTGTAGCAGTCTGAGGCTTTTCTTCCTTTCAATGTTCAGACAGGCCAGCCTTTCTGCTGGCACTTCCTGGTACATCCTACACAATGCAAAGCTGTGTCTTTTCTTTCTCAGCCTTTAAGTTGGTGACATTTTGACCTGTGGGAACATACAAATCTTTTCCCATAGTTAGTTTTAAGATTTGAATTGCAAAGTTTTTGACAAAAAGGTTTCATATATATCTGTATCCCCCCCTTTTTATTTTACGTTTTTGTTTTTTGAGTCTCAAAAAGGCAGTTGTAGTACACATACCTATAGGCAGGAATCAAGGCGCAGATTTCATCAAATTCACCCAAGCTGTTTTGGGTGACTATATGTCGTTAACTTGGGAAGCAAACTTAATTTTTTAAGTTAAATCATCCTACAGGTAAAAGAGAATGCTACAAGATGATACTGTACAACAGAAAAATTATAGAGAACATTTGTATGTGCCAATCCCAAAGTTATTGTTATACAGATTTTAAGTAAAATGAATGTGGACAACAACAATTTATATTTCCAATTAACTAAGGTGCATTACTGTTTTTATCAGAACCTTTAAATCAATATTGTTTAATATACACATATTTACTTTTACTAAGTCCTAAAACACCATGTAACCTGTAGACAGAGTCTGGGCAAAATTGGATACTTGTTGGACTCACGTCAATTAAATATACATTAATCGAATATACACCCATGTCCCTCTTCGCCCCTCCCGATTCACCATTTCAGTCAGTTTTCTGATGCAGTCTTTCTGTTGTTGTTCTTGTAATATACATCCCTCTCCACAAGAAATATTTACAACTGGGTTATTGGTGCTAGCATCCACAGATGAGGGATACCATTTGTCGTTTGTTTTTTTGGGACTGTGTTACTTCACTTAATGTAATATCTTCTAGCTCCATCCATTTAGCTTTTTGGTTCATGATGTTGTCTTTCTTTACCACCGCGTAGAACTCCATTGTGTACATGTACTACATTTTCTCTATCCACTCATCAGTTGAGGGGCATTTGGGTTGGTTCCAGCTTTTTGCTATTGTGAACAGAGCTGCAATAAATATAGCTGTGCATGTATTTATGCAGTAAGATGAGTCTTGTGGTTATATACCCAGGAGTGGTATGACTGGGTCAAATGGCAAGCTCATTTTGAGTCTTCCAAGGGTTCTCCACACTGCTTTCCATAGTGGCTGTATAAGTTTACATTCCCACCAGCAATGGATGAGTGTTCCCCTTTCCCTACAACCTCTTCAGCACTTGATATTGTTTGTTTTCTTGATCCTGGCCAGTCTTATCGGAGTTAAAGTAACAATATGGCTTTAACCACTGGGTGTTTGGTCTGTACAATAAAGGAGATATATCAGAAAAAAGTCCATATTTTATTGATTGGTAAATACAGAAAATGTTACCTGATAACTATAATAACCATTGGCCTGCCAATCTTGTTAAATTTTCAAAAGTAAATTCAAACATAGACTGGTTTAATGATGCTGTTATAGCAGTATTAAGTGAGCAACCTATATGTTTATTAAAATGTTCCTTATTATTTTAACCCTTAGGTGTATCAAATAATACTTGTTCAGGAATAACACAGCCTTCTGTTTCTTTAAGAAAGAATTTTCATATAGTATGGAAGTAATTTGGGTGATTAAAAATCTTACAATTTTTTTTAAAGACTGGCATTCTCCGGACCAACTGTGTAGACTGCTTAGATCGTACCAACACAGCCCAGTTTATGGTGGGTAAATGTGCTCTGGCCTATCAGCTGTATTCCTTGGGACTGATCGATAAACCTAACCTACAGTTTGATACGGATGCGGTGAGGTAAGCCTCATTTTCTGCTGTTTGGATGTCAGCAGTGCCAGAAAGCAAACGACTAATAAGGATTTTTTTAATTAATTTATTATTTTTTTATGTGTATGAGTGTACTGTCTGCATGTAGGTTGGTGCACCCCTGTAGTGCAATGCTGCGGAGGTCAGAGAGGGTGTTGGATTCCCCTGGAACTAGAGTTAAAGATGGTTCTTAGCCCCCATGTGGGTGCTTAGAATCGAATCCAGGTCCTCTGCAAGAGCCATCTCTCCAGCCCTGACTAATAAGGATTTTTATGAACTCACTTCTGCTTGTAGCTTCTCAAAGATTATATTGCTAGAAGTCAGTATTTGTTAGTTGTCTAATATTTATTTTAGATATTTATACATTATTGCCATTGGATTTTGTTTTGTTTTTGCTTGTATTGATCTCATCAGCACTATGGTTTTTTGTTGTTGTTGTTTTGTTTTTTGTTTTTTGTTTTTTGCTTTTTTTATTTTAATAATTTATTTTATTTTATTTTTTATGTGTATTAATGTACTGTCTGCATGTAGGTTGTTTTTTGTCTTTTTGAGACAGGGTCTCCCTGTAGCTCCAGCTGGCCTGGAACTTACTCTGTAGACCAGGCTGGCCTTGAACTCACAAAGATCTGCCTGCCTCTGCCTCTCAAGTGTTTTTTTAGATAAATCCAAAATGCTTAGACAAACTAGTGGGTTAAATAAAAGCCCAGATGGCAATGAAAAACAGTACTGTGTCTTCATACATTTTGA
The DNA here is from genome assembly GCA_009823505.1 of Rhizomys pruinosus. NCBI lineage: Eukaryota > Metazoa > Chordata > Mammalia > Rodentia > Spalacidae > Rhizomys > Rhizomys pruinosus. Next base: position 241,044 of record VZQC01003373.1, read on the forward strand.
ACTAAAAATATAAGATGTATAAGATTGATACTTTGTTAAGGATTACTGTATCTTGACTGTCCACTGGCACTGTGAAAATAAAACAAAGTATACAACTTACATGTCTGCTATGCTCACATGTTTGTATCTCCCATAAATTCATATGCTAAAATCCTTACCCCCAAAGTGATGGGATTAGGAGCTGCAGCCCTTGGGCAGTGGGTAGATCTAAGGTCAGAATCCTCATCATTGGGATTAGTGGCCTTTAAGAAGTGACCAGGGAGCATTTGCTGGTTTCTTTCTCATATGATAGCACAGCAAGAAGGCCCCACCTACAAACCAACAAGGCCTTTGTCTTGGACCTTCCAGCCCCAGAACTATGAGAAATAGTTGTTGTTTATAAGGTACTCTGCCTAGTATGCTGTTAAACTAGCCCAAATAGAGTAAGGCACTGCCTAAAACAAGAGCCTATCTTTTGTCAAAGGCAATTTGGTGGGACCAAAATTATGTCAGTGGGAGGTGAATCAGTGTGGCAGCTGTAAAGTGTTTGGACTTAGAGTTCAGTCTGGTTCTAATGGGTTATATTATAGGTTTTCTTTTTGGTGTTTTCCATGACCTTGGCATTAGATCATTATAAAACACAATGTCTTTTACATTTGCATTTATTTTCAAGATGTTGAAGAGTCTACTTGAAAGGATCAGAAGAATTCATAAAGTAAAAGATGTTTTCTGAGTTTGTGTCCAAGTGAATGACTTATCCAATCATTTTGGGTTTTTGGGTTGTTTTTTTTTTTGCCATATTGGGATTGTACCCAAGGGCTTTCACATGCCAAGCAAATGCTCTGCCACTGAGCTATGTGCCCAGCCCTCTCTTCATTTCTTATTTTGAGATGGGGGTCTCATTAACTTGCCAAAGGTAGCGTTGAACTCACTTTGAGTCCAGGCAGGCCTCAATTTGTGGTCCCCTTGCCTTAGGCTCCCTAGTGTCTGGAATTATCAGTCTGAGTCACCAGACCCAGTGGCAACATTCTCTAATAAGTTTTTCTTCTGTGTAGGTTATTTGAGGAACTCTATGAAGATCATGGTGATACTCTGTCCCTTCAGTATGGTGGTTCTCAACTTGTTCACCGGGTAAAAACCTACAGAAAAATAGCGCCATGGACACAACATTCCAAAGATATCATGCAGACTTTGTCTCGATACTACAGCAATGCCTTTTCAGGTAATTCTGTGGCAAAGAGTATTTCTACTCCTTACCCGTATGTGCCTTTTTTCTTCTTATATGTATACTTTTTTCGTTTTAGTTATTTATTTAAAGTTATGTGTAAATTTAAATAAAATAGACTTTATGACTTAGAAGGTACTCAATACATGAGTGAATAATTTTTTTCTTCTATTTTATGCATATGAGTGTATTGTCTGCATGTATGTAAGGGCACCCATGTAGTACAAAGCCTACGAAGATCAGAGAAGGGCATCCGATCCCCTGGAACTAAAGTTATAGAGCCATCTCTCTAGCCCCTAATTTTTTAGGTTCTCATGTATCCCAAGCTGGTCTCAAGCTCACTATGTAGTTGAGGATAACTTTGAACTTATGATCCTCCTACATGTACCTCCTGAGTTCTGGGATTATAGGAGTGCACCATTAATGCTTGATGTATATGGTACTGGAATTAAACTTAAGACTTTATGCATGCTAGACAAACACTCCCAACTGAGCAACATCACCAACCCCACATATTTTCAAAAGGGCACTTTTGCATTTTGTTACATATAGTTGGAGAGGTTTTTTGTTTTCTTTTGTTTTAAAATATTTTTATTGAAGTTTTGTGCATTTCATACATCATTTCTCTGTCCAATTTAGAATAATTCCCCTTTCCATGCCCCCTACCCCACCCAAGTTTATGCATTCTGCCATACATGTCTTATATCTTTTTCTGAGTCTTTTTAAAGTTTTTCTATGCAGAGGATTATTGTTTGGGGAGAATTTTACTGTTTCAGTCAGTTCTTTGTCTCAGTTCTTTTGTTGTTTCTGCCAATTTGTATTGCTTCAAAATATGCATATATATACATATATATGTCACACATATACTAAAATTATGTTGTCTGAAAATAAACATGTTATTTCCAAATCATATTTTGGAATTCACATTTTTCCCTTTTAATTTTATATTACTCTAAAATATACATACGTACCCTGCACCCATATACCAGAATTACAAAGTCCGAAAATTAGTTAGGTTAATAAAATAGGTTAATTCTAGAACCTGTTAAGGGATTCACATTATAAGAGCACTGTTGCTTTCAGATAAAATGAAATATAACATTAACATTGCTCAGTTTGCCTTACAACTAGGAATTTGGTGCTAGCATCCACAAATGAGGGATACCATGCATCATTTATTTTTCTGGGACTTTGTTACTTCACTTAGCATAATATCTTTTAGTTTCATCCATTTACTTGCAAAGCCCATGATGCCATCTTGCTTCTTATTTATTTATTTATTTATTTATTTTTGGTCTTTTTTTGAGAGAGGGTCTCCCTGTAGCTCTGGCTGTCCTGGAACTCACTCTGTAGACCAGGCTGGTCTTGAACTCACAGAGATCCACCTGCCTCTACCTCTGCCTCCCAAGTGCTAGGATTAAAGGTGTGCGCCACCACGCCTGGCTGATGTCATCTTTCTTTATTGCTGCATAGAACTGCATTGTGTAGGGGCTGGAGAGATGGCCTAGCGGTTAAGAGCGCCGACCACTCTTACAGAGGACCGGGGTTTGATCCCCAGCACCCACATGGCGGCCGAGAACCGTCTGAAACTCCAATTCCAGGAGAACTCCAGTTCCAGGGGAATCCGAGACCCTCTTCTGACCTCCGAGGCATTGCACGACATGGGTGCACAGACTTGCATGCAGATAGTACATTCATACACATACAGAAATAAATAAAAATTAAAAAAATTAAAAAAAAAAAAAGAACTGCATTGTGTAAATACACCACATTTTTGTTATCCACTCATTGTTTAAGGGGCACTTGGGTTGCTTCCAGCTCTTTCCTATTGTGAAGAGAGCTGCAATAAACATGGCTGTGCATGTATCTCTGTGGTAGGATGAGGTATCTCTGTGGTATGACTAGGAGAGGTGGTAGGCTCATATTGAGTCTTTTAAGGGTTCTCCACACTGCTTTCCATAATGGTTGTATGAGTTTACATTGCCACCAGCAGTGGATGAGTGTTCTCCTTTCCCCACAATCTCTCCACCATTTGGTATCTTTTGTTTTCTTGATCCTACCCAGTCTTATTGGAGTGAGATGGTATCTTAAAGTGGTTTTAATTTGCATTTCCTTAATTATTGGGGATGTTGAACACTTTTTAAGATGTTTCTCAGCCATCTTTACTTCCTCACTTGTGAAATCTCTCTTCAGCTCTTTACTCCATCTTTTGAATGGGTCATTTGTTTTCTTACTTCTTTTAATTGTAGAGTTTTTATATAATGCAACATCCTTTGATTTTTTGGCTTTCACCTCCTTGTATATTTCTCCTTCAATGTTTCCATATATGGAAATTGAGAGTATTGAATCGTCTTTTCAGACAGAGGTTAGCATCTTGGTAGTTATTTAAGACTGCTTAAATTGCCAACTAAAATTAATAATGACATTGGCATTAAATCATATTTCTTTTATGATCTGTGACTACCAAGTTCAACAGGTCATATCATGGCACCTTCCCTGCCTCCTGTGACTACCAAGTTGAACAGGTAGTATCATGGTACCTTCCCTGCCTCCTGTGACTACCAAGTTGAACAGGTCATATCGTGGCACCTTCCCTGCCTACATTCTTGTGCCATTGTTAGTAATGCACATATATATACATATATATATATATATATATATATATATATATATATATATGTGTGTGTGTGTGTGTGTGTGTGTATATATATATATATATATATATATATATGTATATATATGTATTAGACCAGGAAGTACTCACTGACTGATTTCATGAGTCTTCAGCTCTTGAAAAGAATAGAGATTTGTAAAGACTTGTAAAAATTCTCTGATTTTTTTCAAAGAAAATCCCTATTTCTGTAAAATTCTGTGCACAAGGATCTGTCCCACAATTGCTTTGGTCTGTAATATATACTGGAAGCTGATTACTGTTGGCTGAGGAAGAGCTGATCTTAAAGTGAGGGACACTGGATGGGCTGACTAGACCTCAGTGGAAAAACTTGCACTGAGGAATGTCTAGGGATGCTAACTTGACACGATGGACCTTTGCACAAATGTAAGAGTGTATGAGTTCCAGTGGGGAGGGGGCTGTGGAAGGCGCCATTGGGGAAGGGGGTATAAAGAGGATTAAGATTGATTGAGATGTTCTGTATAAAATGCACAAAAATTCAATAAATTAATTTAAAAAGTCAGAGAGTTTGGAGAAGGTGGCAGAGTTGCTCTTTAGAATGAACTGTTGTGTGCATGACTGCCATGCACCCCATTCTTTCACCTCAAGCAGAAAGGAGACAAGGTCTTCTACAGGGCTCTTGGTGAGCCTGTTTTGTCACCCTGCCTTTGGAGGGATCCCTGTGTCCACCTTGATGGCTGCACAGTAGTTCTATTGCAGAGGGATGGTCAAGGAGAGTGCTCTATGGTGGCAGTTACCTGCACATTTAGAGTAAACTCTACAGAACTTGAACCAGATATAGACCTTATGGAAGAGGCTGTCAGCACTGGGTTGGCCTGGACTTTCACCAGTATGTACTGTTAGGGACCAAGAACCCCTAAGAGCCATGAACAGGAGGTAAAATAGAAACTTCTAAAAAAAGGAGAAATAAAGGTGCATGTGCCCACACCAAGGGAGGTACAAGAACATGCGCAGTGGGGGAGCCTCAGGTGCATCTGAGAGTCGCTGTCAACATTTACTAGGCCCAGAGTGAATAAAAGTGAGTCTGCTATGCTTCTGCTTATCTGTAACAAATTAGTAAAAAATTAGCAGACTAAGACTGAAGTGGCAAAATGAAGTCCACTTTGTTGTAGCTGACTCTTGCTTTGCCCCATGTTCTTGCCCAGCCATTCCCATCACAGCCAGCCAGGCAGAACCTCGTGCTGGCACTTTCAGGGGCACATTGTTCCTACAATACTGGGAAGCTTACAAGTCCAAGTAGCATGTCCTCCCTAACCAAAACTTTTGGGGGGGTTTGGATCCCCTAGCCAACCTCTCCTTGGCAGAATAATCCATTGCTAACATCAGAGCTCTCCTGTATTAATATATTTTGCTTAATTACACAGTTTATAAAGACTTTACTATTATATTTGGCTCTAAATAGAGAATTATCCTTTCACAGTTCCTAAGTCTATCAGTCAATTGAAGAAGGTAGTTATACCTGTTTTATAAGAAATTACCACTATAACAGTTGGCTCTAGTTTACATTTAGGGAATGACTTCATTACCATCATGTTTTTCTTTTTCCTATAAAAGGAAAGAGGTAGGAAGGTTTCTCAGCATCTGGAAGGTAAACTTCATTAGACCATATTATAAACAGTTATCCCAAATAGTATTCAGAGAGATGCTCAGTGTCTGTGACTCAGGCAGTCTGTTCCTTTTTCTTTAATGTTCAAATGGGTCAGCGTCTCTGCTGGCATTTCCCAGTCCACTCTGCACAGCCAAACGTTGCACATTTTCAGGCATTTAGATTGGTATTTTTACCTGTGGGAACATACAGTTCTCCTCCCATTGTTAGTTTCAAGACCTCAAAATTAAAAGTTTATCAAAAGGTTTGGAATACAGAAGGAATATTATACCACCACCCTCTTTTTGTTTTTAAAATTTTTATGTTTTGACCTATAGATGCCCAAGTTGTATTACACATACCCATAAACAGGAACCAAGGTGTAAGTTTTCATCAAATTCACCCAAATTTTTTTTTAATTTTATTTATTTCTGTATGTGTATGAATGTACTGTCTGCATGCAAGTTTGGCTGTATGCTACTTATTGGGAAGTGAACTTAAACTTAATTTCTTTAAATTATCCTACAAGTAAAGGAAAAATGTTACAAGGTGATACTGTATAACACAGAAAAATATAGAGACTATTTGTGTACCTTAACCCCAAAGTTACAAATTGTAAATAAAACAATTAACATTTTATATTCCCAATTAGTTCAAATGTATTACCATTTTAAACTGCAAACCTTACAAAGTGGATTTTAATGACTATCTTCCTCCAAGCTCTTGGCCTTCTCCAGGCCTGGCATAAAAACCTGTTTTAAAGATTTTTCAATATCTAGCTCTTAATAAAATTTTCTTTTACAGTTCTTATGTCCATCAGTTAATTAAAGACTGGCTAGATATGCCCCATGGGAAGTTGTTACCATCATTACCATCTTGATGTTTTTTGTTGTTGTTGTTTCTGTGGGAGCTTCTAGGAAGCTTCCTTTGTCACAAACAGGTGCAGTACAGTCCTGCTAAGGGAAGGGGACACACAGTGCCCACTTTGTGGACATTGTGGGGAACTGGCCTCATTGCATAGAGGTCAGTTGGTCACTTCTGTGACCTGACCGGAGAGGTAACTTCCTACTCGGGTCCTTAGCCTGGGACAACGAGACACGTTTCCCACTCTTGGCCGTAACTTTCCACCTGCCGAAGTCCAGGACAGGAATTTCACACCAGCTTCCCAGGTTGGTGTCACCATTTGTGGGGTCACCACCAGGATTTGTGGCAGGGCCCACATAATCCTGGGACGACCCATGTGGAAAATACGCGCAAGAAAGCACACCACGTGTACGCAGGTTGAGGTTCAAATACAGAGAGAGATTTTATTCCAAGATGTCTGCTTAAATATCCATCATGACTCAATTCTCAGGGCCAAATCCTAAATCTTTTCGTCACTACACCCCACCCCATGGGTGTGGCCAAGGAGGTACCATGGCTTAGAATACTACCCATCTTAACTAAGTTTTCCCACAAT